>APFE030869032.1:196588-243720 GCA_000404065.3 Pinus taeda | reverse complement strand
GGAGGTCGCTGACTGGGTGGTGGATGGGTGTGCCAGACGTGAGGAGAGTGGCTATATTCACCGTAATTTCCTTCATGGCCATTATACCCCTCCTCGTGGGCTTGCTCCTTCGCGTTTGATATAAAATCCTCCTTGCCTTTTGCCTGAAAATTTTGTAGCTGGATACTTGGTCCGCTAAGCTCTCTTTGCATTCTATCCAGATCTAGTCTGCGAAGCTGAGTTTGTATTTCGTTCACATTTTCTTCCATTTTGTCCATCCTTTCATTGGCCATCGCTTGAGCTCTAGTTGCTACCATACACCGACCTGATGAAAAATTGGGACCGCCAAAAAAATTTCACAATTAATTGAATGGTACCACCATGCTCAGCTCGTCGTCCTGATTTTAATGGGCTATATCACCAATAAGCGTCCCGGAAGATCTCAGACATATTTTTTTATTTTTTTTTTTACTCCTAACAGAGTTTTACTCCCTCTTTATCAATACTGCAATCGCCAAATCCTCAAAATGTCAATGCGGCCAAAAGTCCTGCGACAATTATACCCTGGTATAGCAACCCTTCACAACGCTTCTGGTCTGGTGGATCTAAGAGATCTGAATGGCGGATCGGGTAGCGTTGGACGGCTGAACTGACTGATTCTGCAGATCTGATGAATCTAATAGATCGGAACTGGCTGATTGGGACCGATGTCTGTTGCTGCTGCACTCCTTTGCTCACGCGGATTTGGAAGAGATAATGATTAAAAATGAACTAGGGTCTTGAGGAGTGTCAGGTGCTATAGATCGCAATATACATAAGGGTCTAGTAGTAGTACTCCGCCCAATGTTTCAGGGCTCTAACTAAGGAGGGTCGACCGTACCCTTAGCCGTACCACCCGACTACCCTATCGTACAGGCGAGTAATCTCTCCGAGTGATGTTCTCAGTGTACTGTAACCGTAAGACGGTCGCTGGTTTATCTATGGCGAGGTTTTGAGGGAGCCTATGGGGCTTCCGATATACCCAGAGGGTACGTGGAAGACAGTCCGTGCGCAGTTCTGTCTAATGCGCTACTACTCGAAGGGGTACCCACAGGGGTTACAAGGGAGTCCAATAGACGTGACCACCTGTTGTATTTCCTGCGTGCATGTCTCCCCAAATCCGCAGATTTATGCACTCAACGACAAATCCCGTGGTTTAAAGACGCCGGAACACGTCTCGAGCCAAAAAAAAAATTGCTACTAAATGGAGATCCCACCGGCCTTGGAAAGTGCTCTGATGCCACTTGTTATGCTCTTAACCTGCAAATGATACCCAAATACAGAATATGTGAAGAAAAGAGACCTAGAACACATAATATGCGAAGAAAAGATACCCAGAACACAGAATAACAATGATTTTATTATTCATAGAGTAATGTTCACTTGCCTCTTCGAGGGGGAAACCTCCGATAGAGCAGAGCTCGAATACAAAATAAGACACGATGCTCCTCGCAGGGAGTTTCTATCCTTTATATATGACTCCTACGTGCAATACCACGGGCCAATACCGCTTATTACTAATACCATCTATCTAATACTACGGCCCATTTGCAACTAACTGTGGTTCCTTTATTAAATTGTGGATTAACCACTTACAATTATTAATATGGGCTTTATTGACTCTTGACTATGACGTGGTCCCATTACATAGATAAGGGGGTTAGGGTGGTACCCTAACACGATCAGTCATTCAACATGGTTCCATACATGGGTGATAGTCAAATTAATGTATTTCACTTCCTATACAGTTAATCAAGTTAAATGGAAAAAGACATTCGACACATTCGAAGAGAATCAAGTAAATAGGCCACTTGTCCTTCAGATGGAGAATTACCAGTCTCGGAATGTTTATAATAGACACAAAACACTCTTAGGGATCGAGGGACAGAAAGAAGAGATGATGGCAACCCAAAAAAGGTGTGTTGACATATGCACAAAAAAATATTTACTTGTCGAGAGGAGGCCTGGGACAACTACCAGAAATGGTGGACATTATCATCGTCAGACGTCAGGATACGTAACCTTTTGGTGCACCCACTTTTGCTTGGACTCTAAATAGGGTACCTCCATATATTGCATGCAAGAGTCTTCATGGGGTCCGATGGATGGGTTTGAGGTTCCAATTCCCCATTATCTGGCTATTATTCGATCAATATACTCCAGATTATGAGGTAGGTGAGGATTGGTGGAAGGAAGTCATCCAGGCAGATGGATATAAGCCTCTAGGAACAAAAATGGCTGCAAAATATGATCTCGCACAACTTCATGCTGATCATCACAACTCCAACCCAGACTTGTACAAGTGACGAACTACATGAGGACATGCAGTAATGCTAGTTGGGGGGAGATGTTGGTGGCTAGATTCACATACTTTTACTCACCCTTTTACCTTATTATTTTTACCCATTTCACACCAGTAATGGTTAATCGATATCTTAAAATGCACATGTATACCTCTTGTCATGTCTTTATGGATCAATGATCAATGAATTATAGTCGTAGGGGATTATTACCTAAGAGGCTTACTAATTTAGTTATTTCTGCATATTTGAAGGGGAAATGACTAGGAACGTGATTCACTGAATGATACTATCAAAGTTGATGGCACTATCCTTGAACATTAGCTACAATCGTGAATCAATCTCTTGATTGACACACTGGTATCATTTATATTATGTTTCATTCTAAAACCACCATTTGATTAAAGGTTGACAACACCATATTTTAGGAATTGTATTATTAACAAAATGTATAAAGTAAAGTTGCAGGCTCTGGAAGCTATCATTGTTAAGATCCATTAAGGTGTCTATTGCAAGACTAACATGTGTCATTGACCATTGTTCTAGAAACTATTTCTGTAGTTTAGATATAATTTGGTTCTTAGAATCATTGTATTGATTTTTGTATTATAAGTGGAAAGCACATTTATACTCTTGTTCTAGTAGATCCCTCATAACTTTTTAGAAAATATCTCCCTTCCATTCACCTCCAGCAGCACTCCAGATTAGTTAAGGACTAGTTCATCGTCATTTACATGTTCTATAATTTTATTTTCTTAAAATGACATTGGTTTGTTCCTTCATTATTTCTCCCTATAGAACATTAAACATAGATGAATTAATATGTTGTTTGAAACATGTTATGTAATATTCTTAAGCATATTATTAATGAAAATTTAAGAAAAAAAAAGCATATTGTATAATATTTTTTCATTCACCTAATTCATCCTTCTCTAATTTTTCGATTAGGGTTTTATGCTCTTCTACACTTATACTAGAAATAATTTTATCAACCTTCTTCATTTTTTGGCTATGCATAAAACACACCAATCAATACATATTTTTTAAAATTACATATAGTTCAAACATATTATTTTCGTAATGGATTTACACAGAACTTGCCTTCTTTGATTTTTCTTATGTGCTATCATTGTATTGATCAATGTTTTTGTTACTTGATACCTTCTGAGAAATTTTTCATCAATATACAACTATTACACAACATTTTGTCACTATCCCTGTACTCCCTGTTCCTTGATCCTAGAGGACCTCTACAGTGAACCCTACATGCTTTCCCTTCATGGAGAAACTTCTGTTTTGCCCAGTTTACAAGACTGACGCTAATGACCTTTGTCATCCTCATGCCGATATGCGGGTATTAACATTGCCCCTATTGCCTACCGAAGTGACTAAGCTTTGTTCTAGTCATGCCGATCCTCTTATGGAGAGTCTTTTAAATAAAGAGTTGAAGCATCCAGCTCTAGAAGTTTCGTAGTGGAAGTCTAGTAAATGGTTTGGTCGGATGGGGTTGAGGATGTTAGCTTGAGCTCCTTTCCCGTATAATGATGGAACTACCTCAAGGGGTAAGACCTTCTCCCAAGAGAAGAGAATCCATCTCCCATCCATTCATCCTATATAAACCTCCCCTTCTTCCTAAGCACAAGCTAGTGTTAATGTCGGTGTGCCAGTGCTAATTAAGATTGGAGTAAAATAGAAAGTTATTCATAGTTGTAGGTATCTAGTTGTGTGAGGGTGAAGTGTGATTTGGTTTGGAGTGAAGCCTAAAGGGAGAGTGTTAGAACTATTGTTGTTGAGGCCATCATGGAATGCTAGCAGAAGTGTGTGGGAACCTGGTCTTGTCAAAGGAGAATGGAAACATCAAGACAATGGTTGTAATCTCTTCTTGATTCAAGATATAGATATATATATATATATATATATATATATATATATATATATATATATATATATATATTATATATATATATAGATATATATATATAATTATCTATTGATTTCCTACATGATTTGTCATATTACATATTCATGGATTATTTTTTCTTGACTCGTTAAGTAAGTTGAATTACAATTTGCCTATTATCATGGTCGGTGTTTGATGTTGTTTCCTTGTTTCAGGTGTTTGGAGTAGGAAGCGAGAAATAGTTGTAGTGAGCAAGAAAGGACATCATCAAATAGGATAAGCGTATTAAGACGTAGGCCCTCTTTATTGGTTCTAACCTAAGGAAATATTCCATAGAATGTATCAGCTATGGATAGACCCATTATTAGGCCAGAGGAATTTGTTTGTCTCCACATTTACAATTTTACTTCACCACAAATTGGCGACTCCACTGAGGATACATGATCCTTTCGCTTGGCTTACATTTGATGATTTCGTGTGAACTTTTATAGTTCCAATTTTTCCCTTTGGATTTATTTCTTTTCTCCTGCTTATTGGCCTGAGTTTGAAATTCATAGTAGTAGATCTGGCACTTGTTGTTAGCTAGGCATTCACATCGATTCTTGTAAGTGAAGATTAGGGTTTCTCCCCAATCTTGGCCTGTGTGTTTTGCTCTCATGATTTTGACCCCATAAGCCTTTTAGAATATTTTCTCCCTGATTAGAAAGTTTATTTTCATTTGGTTTTGTTTGCTTATTGGATTATCATCTTTCTCCTTGATTTCATGAGTCATTGAGTAGTTAGTGACACTAGGGAATCTAAATTGTCATCCATTCAGCGATTTGTGGACTAAGTGAGTCAAGTTGTAGGTTTACTGCTTGCATTTTGTTTGTGGTCCTTTTGCGACTTTGACCTCTATTACACAAGTTTGAAAAGTTTTCATTTGCTTGTCTAAATGCTTCTTCTCCGACATGGATTACAGTGCTTGTCTTGTTGTTGGTAAATTTAGTGCTTCATTAGTTTGAATGAGCCCCTCTTTTCATGTTTTCATTTGCTTGAAGAGCTTATTGTCTTGAAAACTTTTTCATTGAAGTGCTGTATGCGAAAAGTTTATTTCATTGTTTCATGAGAAATATGAAATTCTAATTTGTTGCATCATTGTGATATGATAGCCTACATCATTAGAGACTAGGATTGCATTGCCAATTGAAAGAGGAAACAATCTCTTTTTGCTTTTGAAAGGACTGTTAGAAATGTTCTTGTGAGGAAATTAGGAATTGGAATGCATTTTTCATTAGTTTGTTTTTTCGAAAAGTGAAGTAGTGAGAGATCATTTTGCTTTCAGTTGTTTGGTTGTTTGCATTTAATTTTGTAGTTTCTACCCTCTCTAGTGTAGGCAATTCATTGAATTGAAACGGTCTTGTATAATTTAGTTGAATTTAACGTTTTTCGAGTTTCATCGTAAGACATGAAAACTAAAACATAAATCCAAATAAACTTTAAAATGAATTCAATTAATCTAAGGTGCATTTGGTAACGATCATATCTAGAAGTTCTAGGCTAGAGACGTGTTTTGACGTCTTTAAACCTAACAGATGTCATTAGCTTCAGCATTAGATTGCGCTAGTATGGATTTCTTCTCACCGTACCATTGAGTATATAATGGGAGAGCCCTCTAGGCTCCAATTATTTATCCATAGGAAGCTGAGTCGGCCACCTTGAAAATGTGATACATCGAATACAAAATTTGGGGAGATTGCTTGCTCGCACTTCTCGGTTCAGCGGGATGTATTCTACAGTTCATGATTGCATGGTAATCATGGTTACCTAGATCATCCAAGGCAGTCATTTAATATTTTTGACTCAATAAAATTAAAATATCATCCGAGCACTTGTCCTTTTTAGCTCATTTCCAATTGAAAGCGATAGAGTAATATTTGTTTCTTTCTCGACTCTTAAAATGAAAGAGCACCAGCCTTTTTATGCATCTTAATAATCGATTGCCCATTATCTGATAACACTCTGTTAGTATTTTTTGAGACCAAATCATGAGTTTCCCTTAAAAGAACATTTTAAAGTCTTGAATCTTATTTTTTCTATTGACTAAGACAAGGTAATCATGGCTAAACCATCTGGTTCACCCAGTTCCTCTTCCTCTCCTCCACCTGAAAGATTGTTTAAGGAGCCATTTCCTGAGTTACTAGATTCACTGGAAGACCAAGGTCTTGAACACATAATTTTTTTGAGAATTCAACCTTTATCATCTCGTCCTTTGCGTACTTTAGATAATGGGTCATTTGTTGATCTTGGCCCAGAATCTTTCGACAATCCCGTTCAAACTCCTGATAACTCACTGACCATTGATGGTCAACTTGGACTAGTAATTTACCCTCTGAATCCTCTCTTTGACCCTATTGTGATATTACCGCAGTGTCCTTATAGTCTGTACGACTAGCTGGGTTTTCCTTTGGAACTATCCCTCGTACTTCTTTGGCCATTCGTCATCGTTTTTCTCGGATATGGAACTTGAAGGCGATACTCCAGTCATATCTCCAGAAGAGTGAGAATTTTCTACTCCACACACTGTCCAGGAGGAAGAACAACCTTTTCCTCCTGATGGTTTTCCTTATACAGGGGGTATTCCCACCAGTTTTCCACCTAACTATGTGACTTTGGCACAGTTGGTTTCAAGTACACCTAGTGCCTCGTCACTTTACCATAACCCTATTTGGTCGTCAAGCGCCATTCCTACTTTAGGTCTGTTCAATGCAAACATGACTTTCCAATAGGCTGTTACCTCAGTCTCAGTGCAATGCACCATTCTGGACACTCTTGTATCATTAATTCCAGTCACTCGTTAGTCCCAACCGATGGTTTTGAGGAATGCCTCTGTTAGTTCCTCTATATCTCTAGTCAGTGGCCAAGCTATGCCATCGCCTGGGGGGAAAAAACTAAATGTTTTTATGGTATCAGGTGCCAACAATGTGAGTGTCTCACAAGATCACATGCTTGGTATGAACTAGCCTTCTTCTGGTGTTATTCATAACCCTCCTGATCCGACTGGATCAAGCAATGTCCAGTACCAACAGGTTCGAAATCTCGTTGGTCCGTCTGGATCGAGAAATGTCTACTATCCACAAGCCTATGAGGCTCACGTCCAATACCATACTCCTTACATTCCATATGGTTCTCAAGTCACTGTTAATCAACCTTACGCCCTTCATTCTGGGTAGTAAATTTAGCTTGGCTCATCCACCTTCCAGGGTCGCTATGGCCAAATTCAATTCAGAAATTTTCTGGGCACTATTCAAGTATGCTTTCAACATGAAAGAAAACATCTACAAAAACAAGGGAAAACTTTGTTACCGCAAGGGAAACCTCTGTTGCAACAAGGGCTATCGGCGCAACAACAAGGAAAAATGATCCCACAGCAAGGTCAACTGCAACAACCACAAGGTCAACCCTTGCAACAAAAAAACCAACCCGAGCAGCTGCAACCCTTGCATACACTGAGGTCATTGTGCATCGAGTATAGGATAAAGACTGGTCTTATACATACCTGATTGGTCACCTCATAGTGCTCTCCCCTCGGCGCTCAACTCCTGTACCCCACGACATACCTTTTTCAATAAGCACATGCAATCTTAACTGGTTAAAATTCCACGTATACTTCGATATGAAATTAATGTGATGTTTTCTCATTTAAATAAGTCCACATAACATCATTTAAACAAGTCCATGTGTACTCAGTCTCATCCACCCTCGATGAAAAAATCTCCTCTCCCCCCAAGATAAAGTAAGGAAAATGAGACCATATTTTGAAGTTTCATTTTCCATGTATTTTATTGAAACAAGAAAAATATTAAAAAACATTAACACATAATAGCAATTAACAAACTAAAAGAAAACCAAAAAAATAAGAAAATTAACATTGCCCTCATCGTATCAACAACCGCCAAAAAATAAATAAAGCAAAATTACACTATAGGACAATTTCATATACAACTAAGAATAAAAAAATGCTAATGATGTAACACGCTTTACAGACTATCCATAAATAATTTCATCTACTGTCTTAATAAATAATTAATAAACAATGTGTGCAAATTGTTGTGATGGAATGACAATGACGTGAACTGTTAAATGGACAAATCAAAAATGGGAAGGAACGCTCTGTGAGAGATGTCGTTTTGGCCAAGATGAAGAAATAAGACCAAGTCAAATGTATAGGGGTGCCCAAATGTATGGAGAACGAAAAATCGGCCAAATCGCTTGGAAATGTGATATGCCAATGTGTTAACAATGGCATTGGTTTGCCCTGCCTAGTCACCCTCGTGCACCATGCTTCTCTTTTAGGACATTCTCGCCCTCATCTCTTTTCAGATATGTTGTTTTTTTGCTTATTGGTAATGAGCATCAAGATTTCTGGTATTTTATATTCTATCTAGTTATCGGTGGAGATGATGATCTAGAGGAAACAACTAATCCAGATATCACTGGAGACGATGCAACTCCAGTCGAAGATGGCAATAGAGCAGAAGAAGACAGAGAAGGATTTGAGGAAGAAGCTCTTTGAATAGAAAAATAGTTGCAATAGGCAGCTAGGTAGTTACTATAACAAATTTCCACTCCAGTAAAGGATGGAAACGGAGCAAAAGAAGTGGGTGATGGAGAAGGAGTTGATGAAGAAGCTCTCTAAATAGAAACATAGCTACAGTACAGACCTGGGTAGTTACTGTAACGAATTTCCAGCTCAGTAACTAACTTTCAACACACCTCTAGCTCTGTGTTTACCGTAACTAACATCCAACGAAGTGTTCTCCACGGTGTTCTCCATGGTCTATAGTGATCTGATCTAACTGCACAATCTTTTTTAATCGTCTAGCACAATGCATCAATGGTCCAAAATACAACACAGTGGCACATAAGGGAGTTCTTCCCAGAGGAAACGCCTTACAACATAATTATTGCACTGAGAACCACTTCATGGAAGAGATGCTGTAATTTCTTATTTGGTTACGTTATGATATCTAAATAATTTGACTTAGTCAATTTACATAAAAAAATAAATTAAATTACATTACATTAAATTAAAAATTTAATAACTATAATTATTAACTAAAACGTTTTGACGGATTGACCAAAAAAACAGTTTTTCGAACCCGGGATCGAACCTGCGACACTCGTGCTCCCATGGCCATGTACTATTTGTTTCAATATTCTCTGGCCGCAGACCCCTCGTCTGCCACCTCCGTTCACCTCCGCGGAACCAGTGAAGGCAGGGTATTTCTCAGGCCAACGGCATCTCAGGCGGATCCGAAGGTGAAGCACGCGGTGCGGCACGAGATCAGGGAAACGCAGAAAATATCTGTCTCTGCGTGCAGAACCCGTTTTGAAGGGAAAAAAAGTTACAGGTTACTGAGGAGGGCTCTGTGGCTCGGATCTGAAACAAAGGCTAGGGTACTCGAACAGATCTACGATGTCGTCGCACCACAGAATAGAAAAGGGGGCACCAGTGAAACAATGCGCAGTCTTCTCAAGCGATCGAACCGACCAGATCTCGCAAAGACAGGGTTCCATAGGAGCGATCCACTGCGCAGCGGTACAGATCTGGCTCTACAAAGGCTCCACAGCACCGATCTAATCCATACAGATGTAGATCTGATATAGATCTTCATCAAATTGATTGAAGGAAAACATTATTACTTGCGGATTAGGAAGACAACAAGCATCCAGGAGCTAAAAAAGGAAATACAGGGTCGCCATGGAATCCCAGAACGATTACAAAACCTCATATACTCAGGGTTCAGTTTGCAAGACAACAAAACTCTGCAACACTATGGCATAGCTAACGATTCAACCATTAATCTAACCCTCCGACTGCGTGGCGGAAGTTCTGGAACCAGCTCTAAAAATACAGGTTCCTTTCGGGATGCAGTAAAAGGAATGGGAGAAAAACTGGGAAACAAAGCAGCACCAACAACAGAATTGCCAGGACCCTATATCGTCGAACGAAAGCCAGAATCACCTACTCTACAAGTATCAATGACAGAGGTAACAAATCCATACACTGACTTATCAAATACTGCATTCATATGTAGATTCAATGGCTTCTGGCCAAAAGCAGATGCCCTGCATCAATGGATTCGCTCAACATGGACACCTAACTGTGAAATTTACCTCTGCCCTAAAGGGTATTTCATAGTTAGATTTGATACAGAACAGGAAAGAGACAGTATTATCAAACAGGGGCCTTGGTTCTGGGGCAGTGCTGGCCTCTTCACAACCCCCTGGTTCCCAGATTTTGATGCAACTACAATGATAGTCTCAACCATGCCTGTATGGGTGAGGTTACACGGGCTCCCACTGCATTTCTGGCATGAAAAATTATTAACCGCCATTGGGAATTCTCTAGGGAAATTCCTAAAAATGGATGAGGACAAAGCAATTAGGGGAGTCTTTACATTCGCCAGAATATGTGTAGAAGTGGATCAGAGTCAAGGGCTACCTGCCCACATCACGCTAAACTTCAACAATACCCAATGGATACAGCAGCTTGACTATGAAAACACAGCATTCCGGTGCAGGAACTGTATGCAGATAGGGCATCTTCAATATAACTGCCCATAAGCCCGTAAGGACCCTAGGAAAACCAAGAAACAACAAAAAAGCCCAAAGGTTGGCAACACACAGAGCCATCGGAAGAAGATGATACCAAGGAGGAACCTACAGAGAACCAGATGGAACCAGAACCTCAAATGGAACGGAAACAAACTCAGGAAGAAAATAACCATTCTACTCATACGGGGCTGATTATTACAGATCTACATCAAGAATTGCAAATGGTAGTAAGTGTCATAAAGAGAAACCATAGCTCGGAGGGCTCAGAATCAGACAAAGAACAACAAATGATCACCATGGGAAACCAGCTAGCTACAAATACACCCACTGCTGACTCGGGAGGATGGCGTCGGGTGGAGAAGAAGAAGGGAAGAAAAGAATAGGCTTGCTGGAACATTTTTTATTTTTTTTCTTTTTTCTATTACTCTATTGAATCTTGTCCTTACAGGAATTATTCATCTGCTATTCAGTGCATTTTCTTATTCTGTTGCCTGTTATTACAGGATCAGCCATCTGCATATGCCTATGGCATCTACAAAATGTAATTTTATCAATTATGAATAAAATTACGATTTTTTCCTAGGGGAAAAAAAAAACTAAAACGTTTTGACTTGATAAAACGTTATACGAATATTTTAATATAAAAAAATACCTCCTACTTCCTCTATATATATATGAATTTGACCAAATCTATTATTTTATTTTCATTATTTAATTTAATTTAATCATTCTCTGACCATTAACCTTACCTAAATTATTTTAATTAATTTTACACTTTATTTATCTATTTTTATATTGTTTTTACTTTTTCTTAATATGTATTTCTAATTTACTCTATTTCTATACTTCTTTAACCTAATAAGTTAGTTGAGTAACATTAATTTAGTTCTTTAATATAAAATTCATCCTCGTTTCCTTAGTATCAATTTGAAATCTCTAATTTATTATTTTTAATATATATAATTAAACCCTATCTCATTATTATATTTAGTTTGACCAATCTATTTATTATTATTATTATTCATTTTATTCTTTAATTTTCTTATTTCTACTTATTTCTGAAATCCTTTATTCATATTCATTAAATTATAAATTATCAATAAATGTTTCTCATCCCTTCATGCCCCCTAATGGTCATATCGTTTATATATTCTTGGTCTAGCACACTTCACCATCTTTTTCTCCCTAAAGATGGGTAAGGTGTTCCTCAAAACATTAGACACCTTAATGAGTCTAGACAGTATTCTAGAAAAAAATTCTCAAGATAATAAAAACAAAAGTAAAATAAAAGAACGAAATTATTAATTATAAGTATAATTATACATATAATTGTAATTATTAACATTATCAATAATTAAACCAACCTAGATCTATATTACCACCTGTTATCACCCCAAGAAACTCTCCTAGGTTGTATCTCGGAGATGCTCGGGAACATTAAAAACTCAACAAAAAGTTGGAAATGGATGAATGGAAGGAATGATGCTTGTTGAAGCCAGATAACCACTTCGACTATGCTTAACTCCAAACATGGGTGAACACCCCCAGACTACAAGGCTTTAGACCACCAATTGCTCACAGTTTAAGGAATTACTGAACCTGAAGAATACTGACCACACCAATAGATGCACATGACCCTATGATGGCCAGCTGCAACTAGTAAAGAGGTCTGCAAATCTATTTCCTAATGCACAGATAGGATGACAGCTCTCTGGGACTAAGTAAAAGAAACCGGCATAACACATTCAATAATACCTACAAGATTCTAGCACAGACGTGGGATGACAGCCCATCAAATGCTAAACATCAAGAACACATGAAAAATACATAACAGGCACAAACTAGAGCGGAGAAGAGGTGGAAAGTGAGAAATTGACAGCAAAAGAAGCTTGTATTAGCTGAAAATGAAGACGAGACGCTGCAAGTATCACAACAGTTACAGCCTCCAGAGGTTGAACCTTACATCAAAACCAAAACCATCAACCATCATCCCAGATTACATCTGTGCTCTGGGTATATATAGAGTTTGATTACAAATATATTCTGCTATTCTGGATGTGGAGGGGTCATAATGGACCACCAACTGCTTTAACTCTCTGATGGAGTCTCTACTACAATCTGCTAGCTTTAATGAACAAAATTCATTTACTGAGATACTCAGTTGTCCTTCTCAAGCATGTGGAGTGTAGTATGAATGGAACTCCATAACCATTGAATGCATTTACCTACTCGGCTCTGTACCTTTTCCTTCTCGGCCATACTGTCTCTTGAATGAGGTAGTTAAAGATTTAATACAAATAGTACCAGGACTGGTTACGCTCATCCTTTGGATGCACAAAGAAATTAAGGAGCTTGGACTTCTTGTCAGGAAGATAAATTGAATAGAGGAACGAGGCTGACCGTCGGATTACGCAGATCGACGACAGAGATCTCTCAGTGAGGTGTTGGAAGGAAACAGAGGTATGAATGATTGTGAGCCGTCAGATCTTGCAAGTGGATGGCGGAGATTAGTTTACAGGGGATGTCGGGAGATACGACAGCAAGACGATCACAGGCCATTGGATCCCATATGCGGAAGCTGCACAGAGAGTTAACATGCAGGTAGGGTACGATGGGCGGTAAGAGGTATTCCCTGCACCGCTTATCGGGGGAAAGTGATAATCATACGCGGGGTAGCAATTCCACTAAGGAAAAGATGTGTGGTGGATGGGACAGGGGTAGAACCACTTTTCCCACGGGTTAAAGTGCAGGCAGTTCGCGGGATCGGGGACAATGACTGCCATCTGATCATGGGCGAAGATGATCGGACTATGGGGAATAACGGGGGTTAACCAGCGAGGAAAATGGCAGAGACCATTGGATCGGGATGATCAACAACCGCAGTGGGGAATGAAAGTGCCAAGGTTATATGATAGCGTCTTATGGAAGTTTCACGCTTCGTGATTAAGGACTGAGGGCTAGGGCAGTATACAAAAATGAGTGAGGAGAAGGGAACATACCGCTACAAGCTCCCTTCAAAGACAATCTGAGTAGAACAAACCTGTACTGACGTTAAAAAAACATTTCTGTATAGCGGAGCTAACACTGGCTCCTTCTGAGGATGAGATCCTCCCTGTAAGGTCTCAAGAACCTGCAAATCAATGCCTTTCCGGTGAAAACAAATTGGAAAAACTTTCATAGTGTTCCGTTGGGCATGGAGTTTGTCTGAACCTACACTAAGAATGATTAAACAATATATTTACAATTTTAAGGCCAAAAGACCTTCAATCACATAAATTTTTAGAAAACTAGCCATCTGCTGGACCATCAAAACTGTTTCTCCTCCTCTGGGCCTGTTCGTCATAGATCTGCAAAATTGGCTTGATTTGATCCTCTACCTTAAAGAGTTTAGTGCATTTGACCTTATCTGGTAGATATGGATCAAATTTCATCCCCTTTCTGCATACTCTCATCCTCAGATGTTCTTCATGGGATCCTTTGTACACCTGCTAAATAACCATGGTTGCTATGTACTTCTATGTGTCATTTGTGGTATGCACAACTAATATGAATGGTGAAACAATGTATTCTTGTGCGGGGCACACAGAGACATCATTGGCTCCTTCATTTTCTTAGAACAATCCACATCCAAGGAGGAGTCCCAAAATTGTGCACCCTCTTCCTCTGTCATCTGGCAAACTGCCTTTTCAATCTATGTTGCCACCTAAGCAAGCATCAAAATATCAAGACTGAGATGATCAGTATTAGCCTTGGGCTTTGAATCATGGCCTACCTCAGTGCCTAGGGGGCAACTATGAGTGATTGTAAGTGGAATAGACAGAGAAACAATAGATGATAGGGAGCTTTCTTCTCCCTTTTTGATCACTAGGCTAGGGATAACAACAGGCTAGTCAATTTGTAGATCTACATACTCATTGGAAGATGGGCTAGCGTTGTGCTCAAACTCTTTGAGGATGAAGGGACATGTTGTTATCTGCTTCTGTTGATAAGCTTGTTGTTCTGCAGGTACAACAAACTGATGAGCAGTGCCTTTAGATAGTGACTCTTCATAGGTAGCTCTGGTTAAGAAAATGGCACTGCCCTTATCTTCAAAACCATGGACCTCCTCCTCCTCTTCAAACAACTCTTCCTCCATGACTATAGTTCGAAAAAGGGTCTTCACCCTTTGGTCTTTGTTAGCACCTTTTCTTTCTTGCAAAATCTACAACTGCTCCTTTGCTCCTCTATATGGATTTGGATTTGGTAGAGCCAAGGTACTAGAAGCTCCTACTTCCTCAGAATGCTGCTCATCCTCTAATTTGGAAACTTTGAAGGCTAATGCCTCTATCATCCTACCCAATATACTGATCTTAAGATCTGAGGATGATGAGGACTCACCCCCCTATCTTCTCCTTTCAGCATTATCTTCGAGCCTCTCTATAGCTATGATGTTTGATTCTACTTCAAAGGCTACATCTTGCATATCTGCCAAAGAAGTACATCTTCTTTCTCTTAACATCAAGTAGAACTGAGAATCGAAGGCATTGGCATAAGTGAGCATAGAAAAAGTACGAGTGGGTTTCACTTCATATGGTATTCTACTGTACACATGGTTAAATCGCTTGTTGAAATCAAACAACAGCTCACCATTCTCCTTCTGCAAGTTCCCAAACTCAATGTGATAAAAGAGCATATCCTTCTTATCCCCCCAATGCTTTAAAAACACATCATCTAAGGCCTCAATGTCTGCTATAGACCTAGGGGTAATTCTCTGAACCATTTTCTAGCTTCTCCCTCTAGGCTTTGGACAAAAACCCTCATCCACAAATCATCTTCATTGATATCTAGGTTATCAACATAGCTAGAAAAGGACTCAAGGTGTTCTTCAGCTATTACTCTTTCAGTACCAATAAAATTAGGCATATATTTCTGATTATCTCCTGTAGGCATGGCATTCAAAGGGATAGGCAAGACAAAGGTCCATACCTAGCAGCAACGATTCCTTCTATCTTTGTGGGTGCTTACTGGCCTACCATGACTTGGAAAGGTGAAAGGATATTGGTAGACTAAGTAGTATGGATAAATGAAACAGATAATAGAGACAGTGGAATATTGTGGATAACATGGGATGCTTTCTTTGGACTGAAATCCGAAAGGGAAATGAATAAACAGGAGCTTTATGAATCTCTAGAGGTGATTTCTTCCCTAGCAAAGATACATGGGAGTTTTTAGGCTTACCTGATCTTGATGCTCCTTTCTGCATAATTTTCTTCTTCTTAACGATCTTTTTAGGGTCAGGCACTGGTTCAGCTAGTGATTTCTGAGGATTTCTTCGAGTATGTCTCACAAACTAAGCCAAAATTGCAATGTGGAGTCACCAAAGGTTGGTCTTCCTCTAGTGGAGTCACCAGATAGATGATTACAACCAGAAATGTGCCCAGACTCTGTCTATCATCAAAATCTGGAACTCTGTCATCCCCAGGGAAGTTGAGCTTCAATCTCCTCTCCCCGGCAATGGTGCCAATTAATGTTATCACCCCAAGAAACTCTCCTAGGTTGTATCTCGGAGGTGCTCGGGAACATTACAAACTCAAAAAAAAGTTCGAAATAGATGAATGAAAGGAATGATGCTTGTTCAAGCTAGATAACCACTTCTACTATGCTTAACTCTAGACATGGGTGAACACCCCCAGACTACAAGGCTTTAGACCACCAATTGCTCATAGTTTAAGGAATTAGTGAACCTGAAGAATACTAACCACACCAGCAGATGCACAGGACCCTGTGATGGCTAGCTGCAATTAGTAAAGAGGTCTGCAAATCTATTTCCTAATGCACAGATAGGATGACAACTCTCTGGCACTAAGTAAAAGAAACCTGGATAAAACATTCAATAATACCTACAACATTCTAACACAGAGGTGGGATGACAGCCCCTCAAATGCTAAATATCAAGAGCACATGAAAAATGCATAACACACACAACCTAGAACAGAGAAGAAGTGGAAAGCGAGCAATTAATAGCAAAAGAAGCTTGTATTAGATGAAAATGAAGACCAGACACTACAAGTATCATAGTAGTTACAGTCTCTAGAAGTTGAACCTTACATCAAAACCAAAACCATCAGCCATCATCCCAGATTACATTTGTGTTCTGGGTATATATAGAGTTTGATTACAAAGATATTTTGCTATCTTGGATGCGGAGGGGTCATAATGGACCACCAATTGCTTTAACTCTCTGATGGAGTCTCTATGGCTTTAATGAACAAAATTTATTTACTCATATACTCTGTTGTCCTTCTCGATCATGTGGAGTGTAGTATGAATGGAACTCCATAACCGTGGAATGCATTTACTTGCTCATCTCTGTACCTTTTCCTTCTTAGCCATAGTGTCCCTTGAATGAGGTAGTTGAAGATTTAATACAAATAGTACCAGGACTGGTTATGCTCATCCTTCAGATGCACAGAGAAATTAAGTAGCTTGGATTTCTTGGAAGATAGATGAATTGAATAGAGGAACGAGGCTGACCGTTGGATTATGCAGATCGATGATGGAGATCTCTTGGTGGGGTGTTGGAAGGAAACAAAGTTGCGAATGATTGTGAGCCATCGGATCTTGCAGGTGGATGGTGGAGATCGGTTTATAGGGGATGCCAGGAGATACAGGAGTAGGACGATCATAGGCCATTAGATCCCATATGGTTAGATGCAATGGTGATCGGGGGTGGAAGCTGCACCCAGAGAGTTAACATGCGAGTAGGGTATGATCGGTGTAAGCGGTATTCCCCGTACTGCTTATCGGGGGAAGGCAATAATGGTATGCAGGGTAGCGATTCCACTAAGGAGAAGACACATGGCGGACGGGACGAGGGTAAAACCACTTTTCTCGCCAGTTAAAACGCAAGCAGCTTGCAGGATAGAGGACAGCGACTGTCGTCCGATTGTGGGGGAAGATGATCAGACTATGGGGAATAACGGCGGTTAACCAGTGAGTAAAACGGTGGAGACTGTTGGATCGGGATGATCAACGGCTGTGATGGGGAATGAAAGTGCCAAGGTTATATGATAGGGTATTATGGAAGTTTTGCGCTTCGCGATTAAGGGCTGGGGGCTATGGCCGTATACAAAAATGAGTGAGGAGAAGGGAACAGACTGCTACGAGCTCCCTTTGAAGACAATCCGAGTAGAACAAGCATGTACTGACCTTAGAAAAATGTTGTTGTATAGTAGAGCTAACACCTCTCGGTCTACTAAGCACCGAGAGAAATCAAATCTCTTTTTTCTCTAAATAATTTTGTGCATTAAGAGACTTGATCCCTCTCGGCACTTGGTGGATCGTGAGTTAAGATGGATCTAGGTTGGCGTATTATACAAATGATACTTTATCACTATGTTATAATATGTATCTAATATATTATATAAAACATTTTCTTTTCCTTTTGAGTAAATATTTGTAATTCTTTCTAAACAAGAGATCACATGAAAGAGTTGAAGGCCTTAGATTAGCTAGTCACTTGGGAAATCTGACCACATCAAAACATGTATTCATTTAAGAGAGGCAAAAGACAAGGCGTTGCTTAGAGATTCAAAATACACCATACATATGCTAATATGTGGGCCTCTAAGGCCATGAAAGAAAGACAAATAAATAGGAAACTAAAACACCGAAAAATAATAAGGGTGAGGAAACAAGGAAGAGGGGTCCAAATTCGTTGCTACAACCTGGATCGGCTACTTGTTAATGCTTGATGAACAATGAGTAGTATCGGGGGTTACAAGGTCCTTCTCGATCAGATCTAGTCTCTGTTTTAGTTTTGTCATGTCTCTGTCCAGGTGTTCCATGGATATGAGGAGGTCCTCTATGTTCTCATGTCAATCTAGTAAAACTTTGCTAAGAAGGAAATTCATGTGGCAGTATAGGTTCAATATCTACATAGACTAATTAAAATGCCGACGTGTTTTCCTTGTATCAAGCACCTGATCAACCAAATCTGACATTACCTTTGTGTTTAGAAGAAGGTGCATATAGTTGTTTCCTTCCCTTTCTGCACGAGAGAGTTGTTCTTGAATAGGAGGTGGGGTGAGTTCTCGAAAGTGAGTTGCTGCTTTGTCCACTTTGAGTTGTGTCTGTGCACTTCCTACATTTTCGCACCCTTGATAGTACACTACACCTTTGCAAACATGTTCTCTCTCGCATGGTAGGGTAGCTACATAAGGAGGAGAGAAAGGTGAAAGAATGGAAGTTGGAGGAGAGATGAAAATGTATAGGAGTAAATAATGTTTAAGGAAAGCAAAGAACGGTCTGGTCCCTGAATAAAGGTAGGTAGTCAAGAAGAAGCTACAGTGGTTGAGAGTGTTAGCAAAGGATATATCTAATGAGAAGGATCTTTGTGAAGAGCCTAGAGCCAAGAGAGAGGGGGCTTCCACAAAACTGCGGTGGCTTAGTGACCAATAGATAGGAGTAAGAAGCCAATTCTCTGCTAGTAGTTAAAATCAAGACAAGAGTTACTCCAATGGAAGAGGAAGAAAGAAAAACCCAGGAGGTGAAAACGATTAACTTTCCAAGGAAAAATGTCTCACTACTATCGGTATACAACTTCAGAACTACAAGATGCTCAAGATGGTTCGAGGAAGTTGGATAGGTTGTTTTCTTGTTGATGTTTTTGCAGGATGATTCGAGTTTCCAATCAATACTACCAAGGGAAATTACTAGGTTGATGGAGAAAAACTCGCTAATGAGCTAGCACTCCCTTCCTTGATTTTTTCTTGGAAAGATAGAAGAGTTGGAGCATTGCGAACATGGCTTAAAGGAATGGAAAATATGAAATTGACCATCAAAAACTTGGCTCAATTGCTTAGGGGAAATTGAATTTTCATAGCACTCGAATTAGCTATTTGAAATGCCCAGTCTTGCCTAATATCCTTTTGGCAAGGGTTGTTGTTGGTAGTGGAACAGTGAATAACATTGAATTCCGTACTTGTTGGTAATAGATTTCACTGAGTCGCATGAAGCGGGGAGGTAAGGAAATCAAACATTAAGATTATTTTCTAAGTAAAACAAATTTGATAGGGGTTTGGAGAATCAACGTGGTGGTCCATTTGCATGGTTTCATACATCATATGTGTAGCATTCCCCGTGCCAAGGTCAATTTGCGTGGATAAATAGTTAAAAGGGCGAGCATGGAAGGCCTCTGCTCCAGCCTCTCAGATGTAAAACACCACATCCAAAAATATACATCATTATTTTAGATCACACACCCAACCTCTTAGATGTGAAACACCCCATCCAAAAATATAAAATAATAATTATTTTAGAAGATATATTAAAGAGATTTCTTATTCCCTAAATCACTTATATATTAAAAAATTTCATCTATCAATTTAAATTAATATATATTAATTATTATTTACTATTAACATATTTAACCCATTTTAATTAATTTAATTAATTTAAAATTTTCTTACCTATTATTAATCTTACTACAACTTTAAACTAACTAAACCCTACAACATTTATATTATTTTATATAAATATATTTAGCAATGGGTTATACCAAATAGTAATATAAAATAAATAATTTTTATATTTAGAAATGAGTCGACCAACAGTACCGACCATACCATCTATATCTCTTGCTTCACCTAAATATAAGGAGGGGGTTGACTATAGAATTAGTATAAATACCCACTCATCACTCATCGAATACAAATAATTTGGTTTCAAGGATCGTTCACTTCTGATTTTTTTTCTCATTTGCATGTTACAACCAGCAAACATCTCAGGCGATTGTAGGCTATCGATTGAAGGACGCTCCATCTCGGTTCTCCGCTCAAATTAGATGGCCACTGCTAAAAGAAACGCATCTAGTATTCCAGTTCCAGATTCAGCTTCAGAGAGAAGCTTTGTCGGCAGCTCCAAAAGAGTGAAGATGACAACCACAAAACCCAGCAGGGGCCCGAGAGTTGATGTGTCACATGCCTGCAAAGAAAGGTTAGACGATGTTACTAGAGCTTTGAATTTCAAAAGTATAGGATCCACGGTCCATTATTTATTACCTACAACCATGGGAGCCAAAGTCCTCGCAGAGATCACCAAATCTATGGGCTACGATAATGGAGGGCAAACCATCGATTGGTTACTGGAAATGGTCCAAACCCAACAGTCCGTGGACATCCAGAATGCACGCAGACAGCTGGATTGGTTGTTGCCAATTCAAAGAGGGCGCTTGCAAGAGCTGACCACTGAGTTGGGCTTCAGCAGAGGCGGAGAAACCATTGATTGGCTACTACCAGTGGCATCCAAGGACTTTGTAGAGCTCACCCATTTACTGGGCTTCGAAGATAGTGCAAACACCATAGAATGGTTATTGCATCAGGTAAAGCCCCCCATTGCCGCAAGAATTGCAAGATATTCTGCATTTACTGCTACTGCAGGATACTCAGGCACATATTCATCACCTGCGGGGCCTCCTTTCTCTACTCCACAAGTTTCACAGAACGCACAAGCCGTCAGACCAGGTACTTTTACGCCCGCTAATGGACTAGGAGGAGGCACTAGTACCAAACCCACAGCCGTTCAAAGAAACGCATTTTCATCACCTGCAACCCCTATAATCCTGACTCCACAATTTTCACAGAACCCACAAGCAGTCAGGCCAAATACTTCTACACCGACAAACGCACTAGCAGGAAGCACTACTCCCACGCCCACTCCAACAGGAGGACGTACAACACAGTACTCTTCAAATCCTCATACCCCTACACCCAGTACTGCAACGCCGACACCCACACCAGTTCAGAGCAGCACAGAGCCAGTGACAGCGCAGCATGCAGATTTACCAATACCTAATGCTTGCTTGAATGGATTTCCTAGTCGCCAATCCCAAATAAATGGATATGGATTTCAGAGGGGCCACATCTCGAATAATGGTATGTTTAATTCGGCAGGAATAATGCAGCCAATGTCCGGCCCTCAATCCCAAATTAGCACGGGAAAATCGCAACAAGCAAGTCTAGAGAATATTCAAGTTCACAACACAGTGGGTAGCGAGGTAATACGAACAGATCAAGCAGAAAAGAATCGGGCTGCCTGCACTGGGTATGGAGTGGGAATGGGAGTATATACTCCTATAAACAGCCATCCTAAACACAATGCCGCTAGTGTTAATTATGGTGACAGGGGAATTAAAATTGATCAGCTACAGGAACCTCCACAGTTAAATACAAACAACGCGCAAATACAAGCTCAAGCTGATCAATGTCCAGAGGAAATAAGAATTGAGGGTCACAATGCCAATCACTTCAACGGAGGCGAATCGTGGCTGAATCAATTCCCCATTGATTTACAGTGCAGTCAAAGCAAGGGCGAAATACACATGGCAGGGCAGACATTGACAAATAATCAAATACTGGAGAAAAAATGTCCTGCAGTGCTGGACGAATCTCACGGCCTGTTAAATGGTAGACGTCCACTTGCTGGGGTTAACGAAACCAATCCAGTTCAAGAAAACGTGAAATCCATGAAGGAGAGGAAGGAGGAGGTTACTGAGTACCTGAATATGGAAAATGAAACATTCACATAGAAGTGGAAGGTCTCAAAGATGAAGTCATGAAGGAAATGTGGAAGAAGTAGAAGCTACAGGCTGTAGGTCAGTGATACAAATATTGTGGAGGAAGATGCAGTTGATAATAAAGATGCGAAGGCAAGAGAGTTGAGCGTTGTGTCTGATGCAGTCGTTTGACGTTTGATGAGAGTTGAGCCTGCAGTATTGAGTTTGTATTTTTATATTTTCATGGTTTGTTGCTACTATATATGTATATAGAAAAAAAGAGTATTTGAGAAACAAAATTGTTTCAAGCTTGACTGTAATAAAAAAAATCAATCGAAAAAATTTCGATTTTTTAATCGAAACTAAAATTCAGTTATTTCTTAATAAAAAAATAGTTAATATGAATTAGATAGGTAAAAAAATAATATATTTGTGGTAAAAATATTTTATAAAAAATGAATGATGGGTAAATATTATAGTGGGTATCGCTTGTGTTTGTGTTTTATTAATGAATGGAAATTTGTAAAGGCATTGGCAAAGAGAAGTGGCAATAATTGGCATTGAATTATGAAAATAAAGGAAAATAGGATAAATTGAAGTCAATAGACACAAATATGCATACAAGGAAAATTAGAGGAAAATGAAGAAAAATCAGACATCAATGGTAAAGAGGCATGAGAGAATTAGTTCACAACTTTTGGTCATTACAATTTTTAGCCAGTTCTAACTTCTTCTTCTTCTTCTTCTTTTTTTCTTCTCAGACTTTTGGTCGTTAGAACTTTTAGCGAGTTCTATCTTCTTCTTCTTCTCCTTTTTTTTTTCTTCTCAGTTTGGCATTTGTCTCTCTCACACTCTTGCAGACTTAGAGTATTCTTGGTGCACTCCAGAATTCAATTGGAACTTGGAATTCAATTTATCCAAACAAGAAAGAAAAGAGAAAGTGAAGGAAAGTGAGGAGTGCAAAGAGACAATTGGATCAACAACTAGAACATGATGACTTTGCATGTAACATGTTCCATGTGTGATCTCTTTGCTAGTTTTTGGGTGCATGATATATGCATGTGATTCCTTATTGATTTGTTGTCATTGGCATGGGATTTTCTTCGATTGACAGTGGTTTTAGCCTCGCCTTTCCATCTCTTGGATAACCACGGTGTAGTGGGTTCCCTATTTGTTTTCTAATTCTTTCTTAAGTTTCCTATTGTTATGGGTTGGAGCAAATTCTCTAGAGCCCTGGAACAACTTAAGTGCCCTGGCATCTATGGGCTGATATGGGAGATCTTTTGAACCCTATAACGACATGGGACGTTGGAGGTTGTGGTTTGAGTTACTAACTGATAGAGCCTTGGATAGCTTGGGTAGAGATCGATCTAGTTATTGTTAGTGATTTCTAGACAATATAGGTGAAATCATTGTGGTTGAGGGTTGAGGTGCGTTGTAGTGACTACAAAATTTTGGCTTGCATCCAAATTTTCAAGGCTTCCTTGGTATTTTCATTTGATGTTCAAAAATGCTCAAGGCCATCCCATGAGCTCTTGTCAAGTTTTCACACCCTTTTCATTCGATTGATGAGTGATCATCTTTTCGCATGTTGATCGCTATGTCATGCTTGTGAGTTTGTTCTAACATTTTGAAGGTTTGTCTTTGTGTGTATGATTTGTTTTTGCTATGTCAACATCGGTCACACTCACACATAAAGTTGTAAACATTGTCATGCAAGTGTCGTTACAGTTGTTCGAAAACATATTTCAACTATCGCTCTTGTCTATCTTAACCTTTGAGTCAGTCTCACTGAGCAAATGTTGTCTCGTTGGTTTGACGTGTCTCATCTTCTATTTGTGCTAAGTGTGTGATCACATTGTCATGTATGCCTAAGTACACTTGCTTTCACACAGTCAATTTCCTAAAAAATTATCGACAAAATAACCCCTTGTTAACTAGACATGATCTCAGCAACCTTGCATTGTTGCCAAAACTACACAGAGCTTGATGTTGTCTTATGGCCACCCTACACTATGCAGTTCTGGAAATGAGCTAGCTGATTCACTCCCAAAACAACAGATAAATTGTCCCAGAAACCAATCCAGTTTGTGTTTCACACAATACCTCCCATCAACCCCCTTGTTAGACAACATGAGGAAATGAATTGAGTTGTGATCTAGGGCTGTGATGATCTCAAAAATTGTGCAAAATTCTCCTTGCTCGATCCTTCTTTCCTCTCTATAGCTAGCCCAGGAATTGTGCAGAGCTGTCCTTGATAATCATTTATTCCTTGCTCTGTAAACAACCCAGAAACTATGCAAAACTGTGAGGGAGGTTTCCTTGCTGACTTGGCATGCTCACTCAAAAAACAGGAAGAAGTAACTATCACCACCCCTTCTTCCCCACTCTGTAATCAACCCAAAAAATGAATATAACTATCCAAGCCCGAATTGTCTCCCAGGGTTGCTCAATTTTGACCAGTAGCTCTTGCAACCCGAGATTTTCCTCCTCCGGAAAATTGCAAAAATTTTTCTGCTAGTGCCTCCCATTTCCCACATTGTCTTGCTCAGAGAAATTGCATAGGTCCCAGCTAGATCACCTACCAAGTGCTCCCCTTCAAAATTGCATAGATTGGCGCAATAACTCTATGATACCCTACCTAGCCTTCCTCCAGGAACTGCACAATCTTGCCACCCAGCTGAGTTTTTCCCTGCCACTATCACTACTACTATCCTAAATCAGAAAAATCTATCTCCTAGTGACATATGTGTAGTTTTTCCCTACAGCCGTCTGGAGTTTCCAATCTCGGCATGAGTTGTGCTCTGTGCAATTTTAGTGGCTTGTCCCTCTCCCAGTCACCTGCATCGAAATGGAAAAGAATGCATCATGCTAGACTATGAGAGTTTTGGATTTGATGTCATCTCGTTACGAGCGATTGTAGGAGCAAGTAAATCGATGAAACATGGCGTGACGACAAATGGGATGGAAAAGAGTTGCAAGAAAGAAGACTTGCTTGTAGTCCAACGAACACGTGAAGCACAGCAAGCAAGTGAACGAAAGGGACACATGCACATGAAACATCAAGCAAATACCAAGACCATTGAAGACCCCACACACTTTGACACACAGAGGTGAAGACATATTACGCCTAAAGCATACCATTACTCCTCATCGCAACAACTCAACATAGACCCCACAGTGAGCGAGTACATGTGAGCAGTGTCATGTTGAGTGTTGGCTTATTTGGGCCCCACTAAGGTTCGAAAGAATTATTTAACCAAACAAATCCCGTAGCTACTGGCCCTTTCATCAACAGCCTATGAAGCGGAGCAACCAGTGCTTTTCACACCCTGGGGATGTCTTGGATGTGGTTTTGGGCTTTCGCGTTGTTTTGTAGCCTCGCACTGTGCCAGATCCATGCAGATCGGAATACCCTTATCGTGCTTATTACAGATTGAATCACTTATTACCAGTTTGATCTACTTAAAGTGGTCTTTAAACAAACATTTATTACTTTTGGTTACTTCATGCATCAAGATTAATCCAGTTCAAGTGTACTCAACCATAGCAAATGCAGAAATCATAACAGATCATTTATTATAACAGAGTAAAGTAGCAAGTAACACAAAATTTAGAAGAAACTTATCTTTATTACCAATCCTCAACAATACATCCAGATCCACCGTGCGCACTCAACTACAGGGGTCTGCACACACAGCTGTGGACTTTCAAGGCCTCTGTGTACACAGCTGCAGAGCCTCTACCTTCTATCCTATTCCCTCGACTCAGACTTACACACACTTTCAGACTATTTCCTTTAAGAACCCATAACATTCCATCTTCCAAAAGAGCTACTTTTCCCTCATAGAGCCACACTCTATTTATACTTTCCCTTGGCCCATAATCCCTCCGAGGACTGACTCTATTACTATTTCTTTACATTATTTTCGGGCGGACTAACCTTTGATATAGTTCATGCTCCGCGCTTTCCATAGAGTCTTTTACCCTAATATTACCCAAAATTCTAGGCTTCATACCCCATAGATGTTTCGCGGGGCTCTCACTACCCAACAGTCCCCGAACGCAATCATTGCGACTCATCCTAAGTTATCTGAATTTGAAACTACTTCAAAAAGGTTTGCAAGGTATTCAATTCAGTAGTAAAAATGTTTAAAAGATTCCCATGTCTTGCAGTAAAGAAACAAATGAAATTTTCAACGCTTCATGATCCATTCAAGCATAGTGAAATTATTTCCTTTTACTATTTAGCACATTAAAATGAATTTGTTCTACAAAATAAATCAACCACAGATGCAAAAGAAGTTGATGAAGCAGTTCACCCCTCCTGGGCTACATCTGCTGGGTCCAAGGCTCCCAAATGGGCTTGTCCTCGTTTTAATTAAATGCTCAAAATGAATTTACAGCTGAATATAAGTCTCTACAGGTGAAATAGACTGTAAAATCAGATTCATAACACTTGAATCCTTCAGGATTGACTGCTGGTTCACCTCGAATGCATACATGCAACCTGATACAGTTCTCACAATGCTGGGCCCTCGTGGCTCCTAGAACTTCCACGGCTCCAAAACCTAGGCAAATGACCTCTGATGACTGAAAGACCTATGCCAATGGCTTCAGCACATCCAAAATACCCAAAATCAAAAAAGAAATCGTCCAAAACCACCTTTCCTAGCCAATGTTATGGCCATTTAATGATTCCCTCCAGTTTAGCCTAAAAGAACTCCAGCTAACTGCAGTGAAGGCCAGTTAGCTCCGCCAAATCTGGGCGTCTTCCAAATTTGGTGCCACCACCAAAAAATCCGCCAACTGGACAGTTACTTAACTGCCCAAAATTTCCGCATGTGACCACGTTTATTAACTTGGCGGTTATTCTTGGATTGCGCGCTGGTGGTTAGGTTTGGCCCACGGTTCCAAGGGCTTGGTCATATGGCATTGGGGCTGGCCCCCTACATTTCCCGCCCGCCATAATTTTAAACTTTAAATATTAAATATTCTGCCATTCAATCAAGTTCCGCCCTTGTAGCCTAATGGTAAGGCGTTGGGTTTATGGACGGGAGGTCGTGGGATCGAACCTCTCCACCACCCACATTTTGTAATGGGCCTATATGTTAGCTAACGTCATCCTGGGCCACGTGGTGGCCTCTGGGATTGCCACGTGGCGGCTTCGGATTGGCCCACTCAAAATGAATATTCCAAGGAATATTCTTTTTTTAATTTTTTTAAAAATTCAAAATTTAAGGGCTATTGGGCGATTTTTTTTTGACATAACTTTCACATACGGCGATCGTTTTTCAAACCGTTTATGGTGTTGGAATGAGGAGGACGAGCTCTATCCTGTTGTTCAAGTTCGGGCCAATTCTGAGCACTTTCAGTTTTGAGCATTTTTTGACACTTGGGACATGAGCCCCTGATCACGCCTCCCCATTGGAAGGCTTTTGGACCCCAAAAGCCTTCAACTACCTGTTAAAGAGGTGAGGGTACAGTGCCCTCACTCTGTCCACCTCCATCCACTTTGCCTTGTTCGGTTTGCTGCCTTTGAGACCAACCCAAACATAATCTACATTGCCCGTCCTTGAAGTGCATGTCCTTCTGTCAAGGATTGTATCTTCTTTCAGCTCATCTAAGAATTCTGGCAAGAAATCTTCTATAGATGGCAGTTGAACAGCGCTTTCATGATCAGCGATCAAAGGAGGTTCATACAAATGTAAGTTCTCCACATTAACAACAGAATACATTTGCATGTAGGAAGACAAATCTAATTGAAAAGCATTATTTCCAACCTTCTTGAGGATTTTGAATGGACCATAATGAATAGACTTCAGCTTTTTACCTTCTCCTTGCATCCTTTCCTTACTAATGTACAACCATACCTCATCCCCTTCTGGAAACTTGTGATCGACTCTATTCTTGTCGTGTCTTTCCTTATACTTGCCTTGACTCTTCTCAAGTTGTTCTTGAATTTGCTGATGTATTTGCTAAATTCTTTCAATGAATGAATGAGCTTTGTCAATATCACTATGTCCCTCAATGGCAACATATTTCTCAAGAATGAAACCAAGAGGTGATTTTGGCAAGTAACCAAAACAAGCTTCAAACAATGAGGTGTTTGTGGAATAGTGCTTGACACGGTTGTAAGCATGATGTATGTAGTGCAAATGTTCATCCCAAAGCTTGGGGTGCTTGCTGCAATATCCTCTCAAGAGGTGCACAATGGTTCTGTTCACAACTTCGGTTTGTCCATCTGTTTGCGAATGGAAAGCAATACTTTTCTTCAACTTTGTGTCCATCATCTCCCATAGGTTGGACCAAAAATTCCCCACAAATCTGGAATCCCTGTCACTAATAATGGAAGTAGGCAAACCAAAGTGAATCCATACATGATGAAAAATAATTCAGCAGTTTGTTCAGTAGTTATAGTTTTCTTACAAGGCATAAGTATACACATTTTGCTGAAACGATCAACTACTACATATAAATAATCATGCTGCTTTCTAGATTTTCGCAAACCTCCTACAAAATCCATAGAGATGCTCTCCCATGGTCTAGAATGTACCGGCAAAGGAGTATACAAGCCAAGATTCCTATTACTAGGCTTGCTGGTAGCACATAATGAACAACCTCTTATGAACCTTGAAATTGAATCTACCATGCGAGGCCAATAACAATACCTCTGTAAATGTGCAACTGTTTTGCTTACACCAAAATGGCCAGCAATAAGAGAAGAATGAGCTTCCCTTATGACATTTATTCTCTCCCCCTGTGGTATACACAACTTTCCCAAATGAAACAACAAATTGTTATGCATGTGATAGTCATTTTCCTCTACATGATTCCCTTTACTCAAGCTAGCATACACATCTTTAAATTTATCATCAGATGCATACTGTTCTATGTAACTATCATGTACAATGGAATCATTCTTAAGTAAAGTAACAACACCAATAATAGGCCTTGAAAGCATATCAACAACTTTATTCAGAGTACCTTTCTTGTACCTTATTACCAAATGGAACTGTTGCAAGAAGCCCATCCATCTGAAGTTTCGTGACTGTTGTAACTTGCTTTGTGATTGCAAGTACTGTAAGGATTGATGGTCGGTATGTATAACAGTTTCTTTGCCCATCAAATAGTTTTTCCACTTTTTGATGCTTTGTGCCAATGCATACAACTCCTTAACATAGGTAGGATAATTTACAACAACACCATTAAAAGTTTCAGAATGAAAAGCAATAGGCTTACCATGCTGTAGAAGAACTGCACCCATGGCATAATCACTAGCATCGGTTTGTATCTCAAATGGTTGTCTCAAATCCATTAATGCAAGGACCGGAGCTGAACTAATCTTCTCTTTCAAAGATTCGAAAGTGTTTTGCTGCTTGCCTCCCCATTGGAAAGCATGCTTCACACTTGTCACTGCATGCATAGGAGCTGCTATAGAAGAGAAGTTAGAGATGAACTTCCTCCAATATTGAGCTGCACCCAAAAAGCTTCTTACCTCTGTAATGGATTTGGGAGTAGGCCACTTCACAATAGCCTCAATCTTAGCAGGATCAATTCTCAAAGCACCTCCTCCTACTATGTGTCCCAAATAAACCAAAGAAGTCTTTCCAAATTCACACTTTGACATTTTAAGAAATAACTGATTCTTCTTCAAAACATCAAGTACTTTCCTAACATGAATGAGATGATATTCTCTAGACTTGCTGAAAATTAAGATGTCATCTAAGTAGACAATAACGAAATCATCAAGAAAAGGACACAAGACATCATCCATTACCCGCATGAAAGTTGCAGGTGCATTGCACAAACCAAACGAAAACACAATCCATTCAAAGAGTCCTTGTTTGGTTTTAAACACTGTCTTCCAAATGTCACTTTCTTCAATTCTTACATGATGATATCCACTGCGCAAGTCTAACTTAGTGAAATATCGAGCATCTTTCAGCTGGTCTAGCAAATCATCTATCCTTGGGAGTGCGTGACGATTCTTCACCGTTATCTTGTTCAAGGCCCTGAAATCAGCACACATACGCCAAGTGACATCTTTCTATGGAATCAGTAAAATCGATGACCCACATGGCGAAGTACTTGGCCTTATGAAACCCTTGTCCAACAGGTCCTTGATTTGCTTCTTTATTTCAGCATTCTCCATAATAGACATGCGGTACATGCCTATGTTTCGAGGAGGACAATCTGGATGCAAATGGATTTCATGCTGAATCTCCCTCTTAGGAGGCAAACTTGTTGGCTCCTGAAATATCTCATGATATACATCAACTACATCATACATATTTGATTTAAGTTTTGGATCACAATTGTCAAATGACTCATGATTGACATCAACCTTGGGCTTAATCATAAGAAGAACACAATTCTTACTTGAATTGACCAGCCTTTTTAGCTGTCCTACATTCACCATCGCTATATTTGTCTTCTCGCGATGAGCTCTAACAATGAACTCCTGGCCATCTTTGAAAAAATGATATTTGTTTTCATGACGATGGAAGATAGCGTTCCTGCCAAACAAGTAAGGAATTCCCAAAACAATTCTTGCTATATCAAAAGGTACCACATCAAGTTCAACTGTATCAATAAAATGTGAAGTAATTGCAAAGCACAATGTCCACTTTCTTGAAACTTGTAAATTTGCATCCTTGCAAATCCATCCAAGTGGATATGGCTTCAGATGTGGAACGGTCTCAAGTTTAAGCTACTTGACCAAGTCTTCTGATATAAAGTTCGCTTGTGACCCACTATCAAAAAGTGTGTCAATCTTAGTATGTTTTGAAATCACCCTCACATGAAACAATTCAAATCTTTCTTCCTCATAGGAGCTTGTACATGACAGTTTGAGGTACTAGTGCTGGCTTGAATTTCCATTGCTTTTCCCTTCAAGTTTTTCAAACCCATGGCTGTAATTATGGTTTCATCACCTGAATCATCCCCTAAATCTTGTGGAGTAGATGTAGTAGCAGTAGTTTCCTGTTTCCCTTTGGATTTGTTAAATTGAGGTCTTTTTTCAGGATGTAGCTTCCAACAGTTTTTCTCCTCATGGCCTGGTTTAGAACAATGTTCACAGATCACTTTCTCACTCTCCTGTTTGATAGATGCATTCTTTTTGCCCTTTCCCTTGGAGGTTTTCTCTTTGTTTTTCCCCTTAGTGGGCTTGTTTCTACCCTCTCCAAATGTGTTTTTTCCCCTTGCCTCTAAATGGATAGCTTGGACACAAACCTCATCCAAGCTAGTAGGGTTAAACATCAAGATGGTGTGTCTAAGGTAGCTATGCAAGCTACCAATATATTTTAGCAAGGTTTCCTCGATCTGTAAATCTACCCCTAACAAGAGAGCTCTTCTCCTGAATTCTTGGGTGTAGTCTTGGACACTCTCACCCTTAAGTTATCTAAAATTTTTCCAGTTCATAATGGCTTTCTGCATGTGAGCAAGAGGATAAAATTGTTTTTTAATGGCTAACAGAAAGTCAGTCCATGTTAAGGTAACCTTACCAAATTTCTTGATCTCCTCTTTGGTCTTGGCCTCCCACCAGACCAATGCTGCTCCATCCATTCTCAAAGAAGCCAACTGAATCTTTGTGGCATCATCATGCATATTGTGGATCCTCAAGTAAACTTCCAACTGTCTAATCCAGTTGTCCAGCTTTTCTGCATTCACTTCACCATTAAACATAGGTAATTTGAATTTTACATCAAGCTTCAAACAAGGACTTTTTCCAGAGGATTTATGTTTATGCATAGAAGAAGAAGACGAGGATGAAGAGGAAGGAGGTGACGATGGGGGTGGTGGATCACCATTACCTCCATGTCCTTTGTTGGAATGATCATCATCCTTCATACCTCCTGAAGAGCCCTCTCCTTCCTGTGGATGTTTGGACCCTTCTCGAGCCAATTTCTCATTTCTTTCTTGGTACAATATCCTCACCATTTCAGTGAGGTCCAAGAAAGCCTTTCTGAAGGCTCTTTCTTCTTCTCTTGGATCCGTGTTTACAGGAATTTCTCCTCCCTGTTCAGACATTCTTGAAGCTTCTGCTGAGACTCTTGAGGGTGAAATTGAAGGCGACGGTGATGGCTCTCTGGCCTTCCTTGACTGAGGATTCTCCCATTCTGTAGTCAACTTTCCTTCCCCTCTTTTAAGTTTTAACCTGGTAAGCATCAATACTTGCAAGACAGTTAGAAGATCTTTGCACAAAAACAATCAAAAGACAACTACATGAGAGATTGACTGAAAGAGCATTTATCTACTTTGCAATTGTATAACAAACGCATTTTGAAGGCTTTTTGGCTCGTTTCCGGCTCTATCTATAGCTTATTTGACTACTTTTGATACAAAGAAACAACAACATAGCTCATATACCAACTTGATATGAATTTGAAACTACTTCAAAAAGGTTTGCAAGGTATTCAATTTAGTAGTAAACATGTTTAAACGATTCCCATGTCTTGCAGTAAAGAAACAAATGAAATTTTCAGCTGTTCATGATCCATTCAGGCATAACAGAGTTATTTCCTTTTACTGTTTAACACATTAAAATGAATTTTTTCTGCAAAATAAATCAACCATAGATGCAAAATAAGTTGATGAAGCAATTCAACCCTCTTGGGCTACGTGTGCTGGGTCCAAGGCTCCCAAATGGGTCTATCCTCGTTTTAATTAAATGCTCAAAATGAATTTACAATTGAATATAAGTCTCTACAGGTGAAATGGACTGTAAAATCAGATTCATAGCACTTGAATCCTTCAATATTTATTATTGGTTCACCTCCAATGGATTCCTGCAACCTGATACAGTTCTCACAATACTAGGCCCTAGTGGCTCCTAGAACTTACACGGCTCCAAAACCTATGAAAATGAACTCTGATGGCGGAAAGACCTATATCAATGGCTTCAGCACGTCCAAAATACCCAAAATAAAAAAAAAAAAAAATTCATCCAAAACCTCCTTTCGTAGCCAAAGTTATGGCCATTTAATGATTCCCTCCAGTTTAGCCTAAAAGAACTCCAGCTAACTATAGTGAAGGCCAGTTAGCTCCACCAAATCTGAGGCGCCCGCGAAATTTGGCACCACCGCCAAAAAATCCACCAACCGGACTATTACTTAATTGCCCAAAATTTCCACATGTGACCACGTTTATTAACTCGGCGGTTATTCTTGGATTGCGTGCTGGTGGTTAGGTTTGGCCCACGGTTCCAAGGGCTCGGTCATATGGCATGGGGGCTTCCCCCCTTGATTTCCCACCCACCATAATTTTAAAATTTAACTATTAAATATTCCGCCATTCAAACAAGTTCCGCCCTCGTAGCCTAACGGTAAGGCGTTGGGTTTATGGACGGGAGGTCGTGGGATTGAACCTCATCGCCACCCACATTTTGTAATGTGCCCATATGTTAGCTCACGTCATCCTGGGCCACGTGGCGGCCTCCAGGCTTACCACATGGCGGCTTTTGATTGGCCCGCTCAAAAGAAATATTCCATGGAATATTCTAAGGAATATTATGTGGAATATTCTTTTTTTTTTATTTTTTTTTGAAAATTCAAAAATTAAGGGTTATTGGGCGATTTGGTTTTTGACATAACTTTCACATACGACGACTGTTTTTAGAACAGTTTGCGGCGCCGGAATCAAGAGGATGAGCTCTATCTGGTCATCCAGGTTTGAGCCAATTCCAAGAACTTTCATTTTTGAGCATTTTTCAACAATTGGGACATGAGCCCCTGATCACTGAGTCACTCGCTAGCGTGGCTAGACGTTATGCCTTGGCTTTGCGGTTCACCTCCCATTGAGTGGCGCTCGTCATCTAGCTACTCCTGGTTTCTCTCCTACAATGCTTCATTCATCTCCTACTTCAATGTTTCTACCATGTCTCGCAACATTTGATGCTCATTCTGCTTTGCTCAGTTAACATAGAATACCCACTCCGAGGATTTCAACGTGAGTGGGGGAGCCACATACGGGACCTCCTGGTACCACCGTAGCCCTTTCTGACCATCACATCTTCTCTTCGCACTATCTGCTGCAGCCTATGTTACAATTTTGCAAGACCCTAGATGTTGTCTGCAGGATCCCAATTGTCAATAACCATTAGAGGCAACTTTTTGACTGCATCTCCACCCATGGTCGTTGTCTATCCATTCTTCTGTTGTTCTATTGTAGTGCACCATCCTGCCCCTAGGCGGGGAGATGACATCAGAACCAATTCTACTTCGCATTCCCTTTTTTATGGTACATTCCCTGCTAGTGATGCTGCAGTTTGCGGGATACCCATAGATGTCAAAACCATACTCCTTAGAGAGTCCTGCTCCTCCCTTGGCTAGATTATTACCTTCGGCCAAATGCTTGGTGCATAGATGTTGAACAGCTCCATCTGTATTTCGAAAGTGCGGGCTACCCAGTGGATTCCCCATGGTGATTTATAAGCCATGCGAACTTCAAATGCCTGGATTACCGCTCGTTCCAACTCGTGTAACCTTTCCTTGTGAAATCTGTGGCTGATCATTTCATATCTAGTTTGTACTGTTGCTCTTAATTTCTCGTTGCCTTCTCCCTTTTGCCATAATACAACCATCTTGTCATGAATAGTGGGATTAAGAGTCATCATTCCTTTGAGCAGTGCACCCATGTGGCTTTCTCCATGGAACCACGCCCCTGATTGTTGGCGAAATGTACATGCACCCTGATAGCCATGCATCTATCCCCCAGAATACTTTATTGTCCCTCACTCTCTTTCAACAAGTCGGAGTGGTAAGACTCTCCTTGGAATGGTTAGTCAGGAGGTCGACCTTCTCGTATAGAGCTTCAGGTAACTGCCATTCACTTTGCCTAGAAAGGGGTCTCCATTGAGCTTAACCAAAAGAAGTGCACCTGATCAGTTACTTCTTTAACGACATAAGGTACCAACCAATGCATGTGGAGTTTACCTCAGAGTTTCTTGAACTTACTATCATATAACAATACGAGATCATCTTTCTTGAACATGCGCACCTTGATATGGTGATCATGCCATGCTTTCTCACGTTGTTTTTGTACTTGCTGATGGAATCCCACCAAAAATCATTGTTCGTCTAATTTGCCGAGCTGTGTGTGCCTTTCCTCCAAGGCTCCACAATTTTCCATTCCTGTAGCTGCTGCAATCTGCAGACTGGGCATGATATATTCCATAGGCATCACGACCTCCGTACCATAAACTAGTCGAAACGGTGTGTGGCCTGTCAATTTTTTGAACGTGGTTCAGTATGCCCATAGCACAACAAGAATGCACAAGTCCCAATCATTCTGTCACACATTGCAGATCTTAGTCATCGCGGTTTCCAAAATTTTGTTGAATGCCTCAATGGTCCCATTTGCTTGCGGATGGTATGGCATGCTCTTTTGGTGATATATCTAGAATTTCTCAGTGAGAGTGCTAATGGTTTCGTTCAAAAAATGCGTTCCCTGATCATTCATGAGAATCTTAGGGCATCCAAGCTTGGTCAACACATTCTCGAACAAGAACTTTGCTACCATCATGGCTATGCAATCTTTAACTGGCTGTACTTCCACCCATCGGGTCAAGTATTCGGTCACAATGATAATATAGCATGCGCCCGTCTTCCCTCACGATTCAATAGGCCTGACGAAGTTTATCGCCCATTTCTCAAATGGTTGTAGTGTTACTTGTGGCTGAAGTGGCAATTTCATCCCTTCACGATGGCCTGTCCATTTGTTGGCATACATCGTAGGCCCAATAGTATGCTTTCGAATCTCGATGTAGGGTGGGCCACCATAATCTGGCATGAAGAACCTTCTGGGCTATGGCGCGGCCCACATAATGTCCGCCAGCAACCCCTCCATGTGCTTCAGTAAGGATCTATTCTCGCTCAAACTCTGGTACATATCTGTGTAATATCTCATCATAGCCTGTCTTGTAGAGATGGCGAGCAATGACAGTGAAATCTGTTGCTCGTGTCAACAATTCCTTCTTCTGTTGCATAGAATACCCCTGCGGTGCAATGCTAGTAGTCAAAAAATAGATTATATCTTCAAAGTGTCCATCCGCAATGCGCACTGCATACAACTGGGCATTTGGGAGTCCTTCTTCTAGACTTGTGGGTTCCTCGCCCGTCTCAATCTAGGATAAGTGGTCTGGACCCGCATTGAGACATCTCGACTTTACAGCAACCTCAAAATCATATTCCTGAAACAACAACAACCATAAATAGATGTGCCCCCCCAACACAGGCTTATTCACTAGGTATTTCAGCGTAGAGTGGTCAATATACATCTTAAAATGTCCTCCAAGAAAATAGTGACAATACTTCTCGAGTGCATACGCCATCTCTAATCCCTCTCACTCAAAGGTAGAGTAATTCCTCTCGGATTTTGACAATCTTTGAATTGAAAATTCAATCGGGTGGTCAACTCCCTCCACTCCTTCTTGAGTAAGTACTGCTCCTAATGTGACACATGACACGTCAACGTGCACATGGAACTCCATGTCCCATTTTCGAAAGATTAATATAGGGGCAGATGCCATTTTTTCCTTTAGAAATTCTAGGCTTTTGTTACATTCCTCGTTCCAGCAATACGTGGCATCCTTTTCTAACAACTATTCTATTGGAGTTGTGATCTAGGCGTAACCTTTTATGAACTTTCGATAGCACCCCGTGTGTCCTAGTGTAGCGCATAGCTATTTGACACTGTGTGGTGCTTACAAACCTAGTATGATAGCGATTTTTTCCGGATCCACCGTTAGGCCTTTCTACAAACTACTTGACCCAACAAGTTCCCGAAAGGAACAAGGAACATACACTTCTTTAGATTGACCGCAATTTGGTGTAGACGGCAGGTATCCAACATTAATCATAGCTCTCAGTATGTTTCTTAACCAGGCCAGATATGGCCCAATCATCAAGATATAATTCCAAGAATTTATGTATAAATTCCTTGAATGCAGCTACCACAATGTGGGAAAATATTGTCGACACGTTCTTAAGCCCAAATGGCATCACCGTATACCGAAAACAACCCCATTCTATAACAAAAGTTGTCTTGATTCAATCTTCTGGTGCGATCTTGATCTAATGGTATCCAGAGAACCCATCCATAAAGGAATACGCTTCCTACCTGCCGACATTTTCTAAGACTTCATCAGTAAAAGGTGTGGGAAATGGATCGTTAACACAAACATCATTGATTTTCCATATATCCATGCAAATGTAGATCTCACCCTTCTATTTCTTCTCCTGTACCACCATTGGACTGACCCAATCGAACTCCTCGACTGGTTCAATGATCCCAGCTGCCAGCATCTTGTCCAGTTCTTCTCGTACTTTTGCTTTGTATTTTGGATTCAATCGGTAAGGTTGTTGCTTTACTGGCTTCGCATCAAGCTTCAAATTTATCTTCATCATTCCTAGTTCTCCTTGAATCCCTTTCAGCTCTGTAATCTTGGTAGGGAAGAGGTCTCGGTACTCCCGGAGCAGCTCGATGACCTTTTCCACTATAGTGTCATCCCAGTAATCCCCAAGTGTAGCATAATTTGGTTCACCCTCTGTTCCGATATTCACTTGCTTCGTTTGTAATGGTGCTGTGACATCTAGATCTTTTATTTCACGGCCACACACTTCCTGAGTTCCTTTGGATTCTTATATATTGATGTCGTGTGGATCATCCTCGCCACCTTCTGCTTGTATATTGTAGCATTCCAAGGCCCAGCTTAGCTATCGCGACCAGTCTAGTGGAACGACTTCTTCCAGTTCTAGCGGCAACTTGAAAATAGTGGTATTTACGAGCTTTAGTGTGTTTTCCACTGTATCCATCCATTGATCTTCAAAAAGAAATGTTGACAGAAACCTTTCGTGCAAGATGTCCCACTCCCCTGTGCCATGTTGGAGCTCTGTTTCGGTATACCAATTCCTTTGGATGACATACAAGGTATGGTAAAATAGGTGCACCCATTCTGGTTGCCACTCCTCGCCATAGGCTTTGGTCCATTTGCTTAGGTGTATGTGCAGATTCTCTCGTCCATCATATTTCTCCGTTAGTTGGAGCGTCAACTTTGCAAATCGTATCTGCATCATGCGCTTATAGCTTCGCCAATCTGTGAAGGTTCCTTCATGTGTACCGCACCATCACACCGGTGTCGTGTGCAAGGGCCATTTGAGTGCATCAAACCGCTGGTACTCTGGTACTACATTCTCAAACTTCCCGAGGAATTCATTTACTATTGTGAGCCCGTCATGCACCAGTATCTCGCGGTCCTGAGCTTTAATGTAGTACAAGGATTTTGTCAACATATTGTAGTTTAAAGTAGTTTCCTCATTCATTTTGTTCCTCCATTGTTCATCTTCTTCCTTCTAATCATCGGAGTATGGTTCCACGTAACCTTCTGAAATTCTTTTCTACTCCTTTAACTTACCCTTTATTGGACTTTGTGCAGTAATTTGGTAGAAGCAATCCAATGCTTCATCCTTCTCATCATCGCACATAAGTTCTGTGTAGTGGGGTCCCTCAGTTGGATCTAATAGAACAACTATGAGGTGTGACTTTTTCTCAAATATCATCTTCCTCTGCTTGAGATTAATAATCCCATTCATGTCAATGGCCCAGTCTATTCCCAACAACGCGGGGTATGGGATTTTTTCATCCACTATCTCAATAACTTCAAAGTCCATTCTGGTGCTCGCACCATCTAGGTCTATGGTAGTTCCTTGCAACCTACCCATGGGCAGGATCTTCTGCTGATTTTCCATTCGTAATTGGATTGGAGAACATTGGAGTGGGGGCTTGCCGATGCACTCCCATGTCTACTTAGGCAAGATGTTTTCATCCTAAACAAGGTCCAGAATGACTTGATCCATCTGTTAATCACATTTCTTGTTTGGTCTGCAACGTATGGCTCCCCATTCGACGAACCATGCGAGGTTCTCCCCATCCTACATATTTGTTAATTACCTCCTGCAATCCTTTCACTGCCCTATTATTGCGAAGTAACTTCATGCAAGTTTCTATGAAATTTGTCAACATCGAGGGACCTTTATACAGCTGAGACTAATCCCATTCGAAGGTTGCACCATTCCTTAGTACCATATTTACTTTAGGTTCTTCATCGCATGGTTCGGCCCTTATCACCTGCACATTTTATGTCATCGTAGGTGGTGTTGTCCTTTTTTCACAAATCTGTGCTAGCAGGATAGGGAAATCTATCAGTTCATGGTCAAATTGCTCGTAATAGGGACATGATATTCGAGTTGGATTTGTACAATCCCGCGCATAATGTCCTGGTCCTCCACAATTATAGAAAATTAGTTGTCCTTGACCCCTTCCTGCTACCATTCCGCCCCATCCTCAACCTCGTCCTTGTAATCCACCAGGCACAAACACTGTACTTAGGTTTTGACCTCGCCCCTCAGTCTACATTCAGTAGGCAGATGCCTGATCTACCAACATCCAAGAATCCCTTTGCTCGTGACCCATTGATCTACATAAGTTGCAAAAGAGCTGTTGGGGGGTCTGATTATATTTTGGCAACAGGTGAAAATTATCTGTGTTGTGTTTTCCTCCTCCTTAACATATTTTGTACCAGAGCAGGGCGATCCTCACCTATGCCTCTAGTCGCAACGGTGATGGTCCCCCTGTGACCACAAGATTCATTGTAACTGGACAATGGTATTTATCATGTCCCTGGCCCCTACACTTGATGCACCAAAATTATTCCCGAACTTCCAGTGCCTGCTCATGTTTTAACTTCTGTATTTCCGAACAAAAAGTTTTGACCTGCACTTGGATTTGCTGAAATCCTAACCCTGGGTCGATACCAAGGTTTCATGAAGTCGCAGTGTTGCCTCGAGCGCTTCTGCTTGGGTTGAGATCTTCTGCTCTGACAAAGCCAATTTTAGATATAGTGTTAGTGATGCGATGAACCAAGCACGGTGCTGTGCATCCGTCAGGGTCATGTTGGCCTCACGAATTGTGATTTTTAACCTTTGATCCTGAAACCATAGGGTCTCACCACGAACCATTGTGATCTCTTTGAATCCCACGACCGACTACGATTCTAGTTTTGGCTAACTGAACTCCTTTTTTAATTTTGTTTGGATGTACGCTATCCACGCTATTGGGTTGATGCTTGAATACTTCATATACCATGTTAGCACTCAATCCTGCAGTGTGCTGACTAAGACGACTTTCTTGATATTATCATCTGTGATCTGCTGCATGTTCCATAATGAATTCAACAAAAACCAAAACTTTTCCGATCACTGCCTGCTCCTTTGAATACTAGTAATTGCATGGCACTCGTCATTACTATCGTCCTTCTCTTTCATCACTCTTCTTTCTAGTGTCCCTAACTTTCATAGGGACACCCCTTAGGCAGATATCAGTCTCGGCAATGGAACCATTTGTTGGATTATTTGGGCCTGACCTAGGTTCGGAAGAATTATTTAGCCAAACAAATCCCGCAGCTACTGGCCCTTTTAGCAACAACTTGCGAAACACGGATTGAGGTCTCACCCGAGGTAGCAAGGGAGGGTGCAAGAACCAGGTTTTTGCACCCTAGGGATGTCTTGGATATGGTTTGGGGCTTTCATGCCATTCTCCAACCTCGTGCTATGCCAGATTCGCGTAGATCGGAATACCCTTATCTTCCTTATTACGGATTGAATCACTTATTACCAGTTTGATCTAGTTAAAGCAGTCTTTAGGGAAACATTTATTAATTTTGGTTACTTTGTGCATCAAGATTAACCCAGTTCACATGTATTCAACCATAGTAAATGCATAAATCATAACAGTTCATTTATTATAACAGAGAAAAGTCGCAAGTAACATAGAATTCAAAAGAAACTTATCTTTATTACCAATCCTCAAAAATACATCCAGATCCACCTTGCGAACTCAGCTGCAAGGGTTCGTGCACATAGCTATGGACTTTCCAAGCCTCTGCACACATAGCTACAGAGCCTCTACCTTCTATCCTACTTCCTCGACTCGGACCTACAGATAATTTCAGGATATATCCTTTCAGAACCCATTACATTCCATCTTCGAAAAGAACTACTTTTCCCTCATAGAGCCACGCTCTATTTATACTTTCACCTGGCCTGCAATCCCTCTGCGGGCTGACTCTATTACTATTTCTTTACATTATTTTCGAGTAGACTACCCTTTGACGCAACCTCCTATAGTTCATGCTCTGCGCTTTCCGTGAAGTCTTTTACGCTAACATTACCAAAAATTCTAGGCTTTGCACCCCATACTCGTTCAGTAGGGCTTTCACTACCCAAGATTCAGTTGTGTCATGAGTTGTCTCTGCCACACCATTACTATGGGCCATACTTGTTGTAATCAATGTAATGTAAAGTGGAGGTCCAAGAGACCCACATTTAAAGTTGAAGAGTCATGTAAAGTCAAAAATTCATAATAATTCAAACAATCATGATGGAAGTCGAAGAGTCACAAGGGTCAGTAATACTCCCTTGGCTATATATACCCCCTAATTGTATGAGAAAATGACTTTTTAGCATGGCTCCTCCTACATAGTCTTGAGAGTTTATAGTATGTTCTTTGATGAGAAAGGAGTGGCTCCAATGTCCCACTACTTGTAGCAATGATATATGGTGTACATATGTTTCTTGGATCAGGCCAACACATTTTCACACATGTTTTGTATCCATTTGTAAGGATATTCTTTAAACATTTTTAATGCATGTTTTCTTAACCTAAACTAAGATAGTTGAGATAGTTGAGATATTTATGTTATTTTAGTACTCATAATGTTGAATATGTGTTGTATTGTTTATCATTGTTGTCCCGTCCATTCAGACTACTCCGCCAGGCATTAGATATACCATCCTTTTGTTTTCTTTGTTTTAATGCCCGTCACCCCCATCTGGACTATTCTGCTTGACGATGTACGTGTTTTCCATTTAAATTTGGTTTTCACAACTAATGCATCATTTTGGGGCTATTCCATTGCATGCTAGAGAGACCCTTGTTATTGTTCCTATGCGTTTCTTCCTCGGTTGTGACTATTCCCTCTAATCAAGAGGCTCACTTTACTCCCCCCTTTTGAAAGTAAGAGAACCCGGGCATAGAGTTATGTTATGCACTCACTAGGCATAGTCACCTCACTTTCTTGAAGTTATAAGCATAACACTCTCATGTGTTGAACAATAGAAGATAATGAAAATCTCTAATATAATGGCAACAGGGAGATCATAGAAGATGGGACTCCTACACCAAATGGTGTGAGGTCTAGTTGGAACTTCATACCGGGGAGATCCCATGAATGTTGGTGGGTCCCACATCATTAAAATGTTTGGAAATAGAAGGAAGGTCGTGAGTTGTTTATGGCTGAAAGTCCTCTCAACCCCATGTACTATCTAGAAATTGGTCAAGGCAGTAACACGAAATCCCTCTCTCCCACACGCAACTCTAAAGTTGGTTACTCCTCACCTCCCATACGTCAACAAGAAATTTCATATCATCATCTTCTCTCAGTCTGTTCCATCACCTGTCAGTTTTCAAAATCTATTGCACTGATCCTTGGAGTACACAATCTTCCCTCTTTGTAGAGGAAGAGAAAGCCTACACCCACAGGAGTGGTAGTTTGATCTATTGAAGAAGTAATCCTCGTCATTCAGTCATTGTAGATGACGAACTAGTGTAGGAATTTAAAGATGGAAGCACACACCAGATGATAGCAAAGAAACCCAATCCCCAAGGGTGTGGTTTCACTTGGGAAACTCTATGACTTGCATAATCACTTCAAAGGGCCCAGGAACACCAAAACCCATAGTTCCACACTGATTCACAAACAAATCAAGTTGGGAACAGAAAGGGATCTGAAGCTCGTAAATCTTGGTATATGTTACACAACAAAGGAGAAACAAGCCTTTTTCCACCTCTTCAGACAAAACTTTGATGTATTCATGTGGAAACATGATGCCTTTAATACATATGACATGTGAATAATCCAATTTTATGCAAGTAGCTCACAAAATAGAAGAAATGTTAGATCAACGACTTCAAAATTAGATTCTTCAAAGGGGAAACCTCCTTTACATTACAAAAATGAACAATTCTTGGATTATACAAATGATAGGACTTCCTTTATTTTTATAGGAGTCTAAGGGGTCACAATATAATTAGATCTGACATAACAATAATTATGTAAGCGCGCAACAATAACAATAGAGGGATTCTATAGGGCACAATAATAACAATATGGGGACAACATAGGCGCAACAATTACAATAATGGGCTACAATGACAATAATAATAAGGGAATAAGCCAGTATTATAGAGACCTAACATGCCTATCTCCTTAAGAAAATTGTTGTTCTCAAAGCTTGAGTAGTTATGGATACTTTTACATAAAATTCTCATCCTCCCATAGTACAGACCATAATACTTTGGTGATAATTTATTATCCTTCTTAGCTTGCTCGAGGGACATTTTATTTTATTATATTTCAGCTTGGCTCCTCCTGAACAGCCTTAAGAGTATGTAGTCTATTCTTTGAGGAGTGAGGAGTGGCCTGAACATCCCACTACTAGGACTAGCAATGTATGGTGTACATGTGTCTTGGATCAGGACATCACATTTTCACACATGATTTGTATATGTTTGTAAGACTATTCTTTAAATCTTTGTAATGCATGTTTTCTTAGATTGAACTAGGATAGTTGAACTATTTTTGTTATTTTAGTACTCATATTGATGAAGATTTGTTTTATTGTTTATCATTGTTGTCCCATCTGTGTGGACTACTTTGCCAAAAATTAGACATACAATCTTTTTGTTTTCTTGGTTTTAATGACTGTCACCCCCATCTGGACTATTACACTTAACAATGTACATGTTTTCCCTTTAAATTTGGTTTTCACAACTACCACATTGTTTGGGGAGTATTCCACTGGATGGTGGAGAGACCCTTATTATTGTTTGTGTCTTTTTCTTCCTGGGTTAGGACTATTCCCTCTCACCAAGCGGTTCACTTTACTCCCCCTTTTTAAAGTAAGAGAACGTGGACATAGAGTTATGTTATGCACTCACTAGGCACACTCACCTCACTTTCTTGATGTTATAAGCACACCACTCTCATGTGTTTCACAAAAAAAGATAATGAAAACCTCTAATATAATGGAAACTGGCATATCACACTAGATGGGACTCCTACACCAAATGGTTTGGGGTCTAGTTGGAACTTCATACCAGGGAGATCCCCTGAATGTTGGCAGGTCCAACATCATCAAAACTTTTGGTGATAGAACAAGTGTCATGAGTTGTTTATGGCTGAAAGTCCTCTCAACCCTACATATCCATAAATTAGTCAAGGAAGTAATACGAACTCCCTGTCTCCCACGCGCAACTTTGAGTTGGTTACTCCTCACCTCCCATACCCAAACAAGAAATTTTGTATCATCATCTTCTCTCAGTCCATTCCATCACCTATAAGTTTTCAAAAGGTATTGCACTTATCCCAATAGTACGCAGTCTTCCCTCTTCGTAGAGGAAGAGGAAGACTACACCCACAGGAGTGGTAGTCTCATATGTTGAAAAAATTATCCTCACCACCCAGTCATTGTAGATGGTGAACCAGTGAAGGACTTGAAAGATAAGGAAACCCCATCCCCAAGGGTGTGGATTCACTTGAGAAGCTTTATGACTTGTAGAATCACTTCAAAGGGCCTAGGAACCTCAAAACCCACAATTCCACACTGATTCACGAATAAATCAACTTGGGAATAGAAAGATATCTAAAGCTCGTAAATATTGCTATGGGTTGCACAATAGAGGAGCCACAAGCCTTTTTCCGCCTCTTCAAACAGTACTGTGATGTATTCACGTGTACATATGATGCCTTGAATACATATGACATGTGAATAATCCAATGTTATGCAACTAGCTCACAAAATAGAACAAATTATATATCAACAACTTCAAAATTAGCCTCTTCGAGGGGGAAACCTCCTTTATATTACACAAATGAACAATTCTTGGATGATACAAATGACAAGACCTCCTTTCTATATATAGGAGTTTAAGGGGTCATAATATAATCAGAGCTGACATAATAATAATAATTTAAGGGCACAACAATAACAATAAGGGGATACAATGGCAATAATAATAAGGGAATAAACTAGTATTATAAGGACCTAACATGCCTCTCTACTTATGAGAAGTGTTGTTCTTAATGCTTCAATAGTTTTGGATGCTTGTATATAAGAATTCTCATCCTCCCACGTGGAATATTCAGCAAGTAAGCTCTTCCACTTGATGAGATACTCTAAAATTAATTGATTTCATAGTTTTTGATTTCTTATTTCTATGACTGCTTCAGGTTACAATATGATTTTTCCTTTGTAGAAAAGTTCTAGAAATATTTTTTGAACTTGGATCTTGACACCTATAATTGTCTTTAAGCATGAAACATGGAAAATTGGGTGCACTCATGAAGCTACAGGAAGCTCCAATTTCTATTCCATAGTACAGACCATAATACTTTGGTAATAATTTATTATCCTTCTTAGCTTGCTTCAGGGACATTTTTTCATATGGTTGTAGCTGTAGAAATACCCAGTCACCTACATCAAAACTTCTTTCAATGCGATGTTGATCTTCTTGTTGTTTCATTCTATTCAATGCCAAAGTCACATTATCCTTTAAAAGTTGGAGAAATTTTCGTTGATGTGATCTTCCACTACTTGAACCTTATAATTTTCTCTTAAATATGGTGTGATGAAAGGTGGATGATATCCATAGAGTGCCATAAATGGGGTCACTTTTTCTATAGTATTGAAGGAAGTGTTATAACACCTTTCAACCAGAGGCAAGCATTTCACCCATTTTTTGTGTTTATCAGATACAAAGCAATGAATATATCCTTCCAAACATTTGTTCACTATTTGAGTTTTCAACATTGCCTCTTAACTAGGTAGTTATTCGTAATGGTACTTGGTCATTCTCAATCTGAAGAATTTCTCATAAGAAGGATCAAACTAGTAACCCATCTGCATAGCATCATATCAACCAGCATTTTCACATAGAAATGCCTTGAACAAAAACTATATCTCTCCACAAGATCTGAGCTCAATGTTGGAATGAACAATGATTCATAGATACTCTCAATATTGTCTCCCCTGGAACATACCCAACATGGGTTCTCAGGGTGCATTCCACTAGGCCTTTAGTTATCTTGGATTCCTAGTCCTCAAATATTATCGGTCCTCTATGACTAATCTTATCTTGTATTCCCTATCTCATCTGTTGGCATTATGGCACAGGTTTGGATCTATAGCACAGGTGTTGTCCTTGATGGCAACCCTCTCTGTTAACAGATCTCAGTTCAGGCACTCAGAAAGTAGAAAAAGTCATATACGCATGTTCATCTAGACAAAGTCGCGTATACACGCGGGTTATACTTTACAAAAACGCGTATATCTTGGTGATCATTCTTTTGGTCCATGGCAGTTAGATCTTGGAACTTGAACCTATGTTTTGGACCATGGCGTCTCGTCAATTGTGCCGATCCACAGTTTTTGGGTTCATGGTATTGTAATGTTGTGGTTTTGGACCATGGTATTGGGAAGGCCTAGGACTATATAAGAGGAAGGAGATCTTGTGACAAATCACCATCTGGATTATTATTGAAGATCTGAAAGTGTTAGAGCTGGTATATTGGATGGTGATGCAGATCTGGATCTGAAGGAAGGAGGGACTTTAGCACAAAAGAAAGGACAAGGTCTTCTCATGGGTCATAATCTTTAAGCTTAAT
>APFE030869032.1:135201-181472 GCA_000404065.3 Pinus taeda | reverse complement strand
AGTATTATTTTCAACATCATCCTCTAAGAGCATAAGATGCTAAATGTTTACCCAATCCTCCATTCTTTCTTCCAAGTGAAGACAAGAATGATGTGTCTATTACTGGACAATTGGCATTCTCTGGATAGCCAGTGTCCTAGTGAATGCATCTATAAGTGTGTTGGAATTAATGTAAAAATTCATGTTGGGGAGATGCGTTCGGAAGTTAGCATTGCGCAACTGTTGGCAGGAGCGTTGGCATTGATGTCAAGTAGACTATCTCAAATGCTTGGCGCAACACATGTTGGTAGTGGTGGCCCAGGAGGATTCTCATGGTAGTTGTAGGATTCGTGAAGAGAATCATCATAGTGCCAAGCTTATTGGAGAATCCATAAAATGGTGATTACAGTGATCGACCAGGAGGAATTCCATGGTAGTTACAAGATTCATGTAGAGGATCACCTTGGTGGTTGTGATTTCAGCTATCCAGAGAGTCAAGGAGCAGAACAATGGAAGAGATTTTGGAGGCATCTTAGAGGTAGCATTTGGGATTAAAGCCTACAATGCATCCCATCCATTGGAAAGTGTTTTGTAAGATATTTCCAATGATATGCAAAAGTAGAAAAATGGATTCCTAGTTCAAACGTTATGGCCTGCCGATGATCAGGGACTTGAAGCCGTAAGAAGGTTGGAATATATGATGTCCAACATATCGAAGATCAAAAGATCGATAGATCAACATATTAGTGTATCAGTGATTGAAGGTCAGTATATCAATGCATTGCTGATTAGAGGACAACATATCAATGCATCAGCGATCAGATGCCCCCATATTGGTGGGTCGATGATCGAAGGTCAATGTATCAGTGCATCAGGAGATTGGAACCCTGGAGATTGGTGTATCGACATGACACATTGGAATGTTATAGGTTAGCATATTGGGAAAATCAGAATGTCTGAGGTCATTGGAGTAGACTGTATCATAGGTTGGAGGATATAAAAATCCCGAAGATTGGCTTATAGGAACATTGATATATCAGAGATTGCAATATCAGAACTGTGTGAAGTCTGAAACCTTTAACATTTTGTGATATGGATAAGTGCAGATAAGCCTTTAAAAGAACTGAGGAATGTCAAAAGAAAAATTAACAAAAGATTTTGGGGTAAAACCAAGGTTAGCGGGTCCTCATCTGTCTCCTATAGCACAAGACATGGAAGGATGTGATTAGCTCCAACAGGGACACATCGAAGCAATTGATTGGCTCTGATAAGGAAAAATGGTAGGATCTCAGCTCCGATAAGGGACAAGTGGAAGTTCATGTCAGCATGACATGGAAGTGCGACATGACACATGGTCACATGGTCACGAGATTTCAAAGAAGCAAGGTTGTAGATAATTTGACAAAGGGAGAATGGCCACTCAAAGGGGTCTAAAGGTTTAGCACCTTAATGCCAAGGAGAAGGTCATAGGAAGCGGTCCTATGGTGAGAAATGCATTGTCAGGGATAAGCATAAGGATACAAGCAATCAGATGATTCTGATATCAAAACTTCAGAACAATTGGTTAGTGAAAATTTTCTAATAGAGGGAGCTTCCGATATTAGGTAGGCTCTTGATCATGTAAATCCATAGAGCCAAGCGCATAGAGTGGTATCAAAGGAATATTAGCCCCAAATAGGAACATTTCACTACTGTGAAGCTGTGATGTGGAATTTCTCTGATATCGTAGTATAGAGAGTAAAGGTGTATTGGTCGCCAACTACGACTTGAATATAAAATAGAGGAATTGGTCTCACGAGTAATGGTGATTATCAGAGATCATTGGATCAAGGAATCAAGGACCATGATCATTTCAAAGGATTGTTGGGTCTACCTTGAGTTCATCTAAGAATTTACTTTGTAGCATAGAGATCCATGCACTCAAGCGATGAAGGCCTGCAAGGTCGATCACTGTTTCTACACTTGTGACAGGGAACAGACAAGAGACGAAACAATGACAAGGAAGGCCATGTGTTAGTATAGTTGAGAAGCCATGCCAAAGGAAAACAAAGCCATTTGAAACCATGAATAAGCATGGACAACCTTATTGATAGGAGATGTGTTCACAGAGAGGATTGTGCTTGGTGGAGTCTGCAAGTGAACTGAGAATTCATTCTCGGTATGGAGAAAATATCAAGTTCCCTCTCTCATGGTTAATGCAGAGGCAGAGGACAAGTCATATGTGACAACATAATGGTAGAGCCATGCCACGGTACACTCACACAATCTAAATATAGGATAGAGTGGCAACATCAATCAGGGTGAAGGAGAGGAACAAAACCCAGGAGCTCATATGTGCAAAGGTGGGGAAGCAACATATTTTCTAGAGAGATAAGCATAAAATATCTTCGTGTGTGCACTATTTTGTAACACTGTGTGAAATCCTATTCTGTAGAGAGAGTCCAAAAGTGCGTATGCAGATGTAAGAGGTCCTAAGAGTAGCTTTGTTGTGAGAAAGGTGGAAGTTGCCTATGTGGTGTGTCAGGCAGAAGTTTCATTTGCACTATGTGTAAGGTGGAAGTTTCCTATGCGATGTGTGAGCAAGGCCAAAGTTTCATGTGTTGTTTGAATAAGGTCATAATTTCTTGTGCTATATGAGAAAGGTTGAAGGTTCCTATCTAGTAAAATAAGGTCAAGAGTTTTGTGTGTGCTATGGAGAGCAAGGGGTCAAGAGCTAAGTGCATGTTGATGAAGAGAAAATACAAAGCTTCATGGAGAGGATGAGTGAATGTTGCTGAGAATATTAGTGGGCTGTTGTAGAGTGAGCATAGTGACTAGATAACAAAGTTGTTATCAGGTAGAGTGGATACCCAATTACATAGAACATTCAATTCCTATTTGAGTGTGGGTTGGTGCCTGCTTATAGGAAGTTTGTGCTTCCATCTCTAATGGGTTCTTGAGAAAGCTTGGGGGATGATGCCTCCTGAAAGTTGGCTTGCAAAAATCGAAGGAGTTGCAAGTTGGTGCTTGCAATAAATCCATGAGGTTGGTGCCTCACATGGCACTTCAGGTAAGCTCGATAGGTGTCTACAAAAATAGGGAGTTTGTTCTTCCTAGTAGTTGGTTCTAGAAAACAATCAAAGGGTGTTGGGGCTTCCTATGAGTGCGTGCTCACAAAAAATATTTATGTAGTAGAGTAAGTTCTCTTATTACATTAATAATATTAACAAGTTTTGGTGGGTTTTTCATAAAAGGGCTTCCATGTAAAACCTTGGCTCGTCCCTCATAGCCTTGAGAGTCCGTAATATGTTCTTTGACAAGTGAGGAGTGGCTCCAATGTCACACTACTTGGACCAGTGATATATGGTGTACATATGTGACTTGGATCAGGCCAGCACATTTTTGCACATGTTTTTTATCCGTTAGTAAGACTATTCTTAAACGTTTTTAATGTTGTTTTCTTAACCTGAACTAAGATAGTTGAAATATTTATGTTATTTTAGTACTCATATTGTTGAAGATGTGTTGTATTTTTATCATTGTTGTCCCGTCTGTGTGGACTACTTCGCATGGCATTAGACATACCATCCTTTTGTTTTCTTGTTATTAATGACCATCACCCCCATGTGGACTATTACGCTTGACGATGTATGTGTTTTCCCTTTAGATTTGATTTTCATGACTACCGCATTGTTTGGGGACTATTCCATTAGATGTTGGAGATACCCTTGTTATTTTTTTTGTGTGTTTCTTCCTGGGTTGGGACTATTCCCTCTCATCAAGGGGCTCATTTCACTTCCCCCTTTTGAAAGTAAGAGAACCCAGGCACAAAGTTATGTTATGCACTCACTAGGCACACTCACCTCAATTTCTTGAAGTTATAAGCATAACACTGTCATCCGTTGAACAAAAAAAGATAAGGAAAATCACTAAGATAATGGAAACTAGGAGATTGTACCAAATGGGACACCTACACCAAATGGTGAGAGGTCTAGTTGGAACTTCATACCGAAGATATCCCTTGAATGTTGGCGGGTCCCTCATCGTCAAAATTTCCGGTGATAGAACGAGGGTCATGCGTTTTTTATGGCTGAAAGTCCTCTCAACCCCACGTACTATCCACAAATTGGTCAAAGTTGTAACACGAACTCCCTCTCTCCCACGTGCAACTATAAAGTTGTTTACTTATCACCTCCCATACCCGAGCATGAAATTTTGTATCATCATCTTCTCTCAGTTCGTTCCATCACCTGTCAGTTTTCAAAAGCTATTGGACTGATCTTCAGAGTACACAATCTTCCCTCTTCGGAGAGGAAGAGAAAAACTACACCCATAGGAATGGTAGTCTTATCTGTTGAGGAAGTAATCCTCATCACTTAGTCATTATATATGATGAACCAGTGTAGGAATTTAAAGATGGAATCGCACACCTAATGGTAGCAAAGGAAACCCCATCCCCATGGGTGTGGCTTCACTTGAGAAACTCTAAGACTTGCAAAATCACTTCAAAGGACCCATGAACACCAAAACCCACAGTTCCACAATGATTCACTAACAAATCATCTTGGGAAGATAAAGAGATCTGAAGCTCGTAAATCTCGGTATGTGTGGCACAATAGAGGAGCAGCAAGCCTTTGTCTACCTCCTCAGAAAATATGGTGATGTATTCACGTGGACATATGATGCCTTCAATACATATGACATGCGAATAATCCAATGTTATGCAACTAGCTCACGAAATAGAAGAAATGATAGATAGATGACTTGAAAATCAACTTCTTTGAGGGGGAAACCTCCTTTACATTACAGAAATGAACAATTCTTGGATGACACAAATGACATGACCTCCTTTCTATATATAGCAGTCTAATGGGTCACAATACAATCAGAGTCGACATAACAATAATTATGTAAGCTCACAAAGATAACAATAGTGGGCTTCTATAGGGCACAATAATAACATCGGGACAACATGGCCACAACAATAACAATAAGGGGCTACAATGACAATAATGGTAAGGGAATAAACTAGTATTATAGGGACCCAACATGTCTCGCTCCTTAAGAAGACTGTTGTTCTTAACGCTTGAGTAGTTATGGATGCTTCTATATTAAATTCTAATCCTCCCATAGTATGGAACATAATAATTTGGTGATAATTTAGTATGCTTCTTAGCTTGCTTGAGGGACATATTCTTTTATTATATTTCCGCTTGGCTCCTCCCGTATAGTGTTGAGATTCTGTAGTCAGTTCTTTGAGGAGAGAGGAGTTGCTCCAACATCCCACTACTAGGACCAGTGATATATGGTGTACATATGTGTCTTGGATTAGGCCATCACATTTTCACACATGTTTTATATCCGTTTGTAAGACTATTCTTTAAACGTTTTTAATGCATGTTTTCTTAACCTAAACTAAGATAGTCGAGTTATTTCTGTTATTTTAGTACTAATATTGTTGAATATGTGTTGTATTGTTTATCATTGTTGTACCGTCCATGTGGGCTACTCCACCAAAAATTAGACATACAATCTTTTTATTTTCTTGCTTTTAATGATTGTCACCCCCATGTGGACTATTCCAATTGACGATATACATGTTTTCCATTTAAATTTGGTTTTCACGACTATCGCATCGTTTGGGGACTATTCCGCTGGATGTTGGAGAGACCCTTTTTATTTTTCATGTGTGTTTCTTCCTAGGTTGGGACTTTTCGCTCTCATTAGAAGGCTCACTTTACTCCCCCCTTTTGAAAGTAAGGGAACCTAGACATAGAGTTAAGTTATGTGCTCACTAGGCACACTCACCTCACTTTCTTGATGTTATAACCATAACACTCTCATCTGTTGAAAAGCAAAAGATAAGGAAAATCTCTAAGATAATGGAAACCAGAAGATCATACAAGATGGGACTCCTGCACCAAATGGTGTCAGGTCTAGTTGGAACTTCATACCTAGGAGATCCCCTTAATGTTACCAAATCCAACATCGTCAAAATTTATAGCGACAGAAGGAGGGTCATGAGTTGTTTATGGCTGAAAGTCCTCTCAGCCCCACATATCCATAAATTAGTAAAGGCAGTAACATGAACTCCCTCTCTCCCACATGCAACTTTGAAGTTGGTTACTCGTCACCTCCCATACCAAAACAAGACATTTCGCATCATCATCTTCTCTCAGTCTATTCCATCACCTGTTAGTTTTGAAAAGGTATTGGACTGATCCCAGGAGTACACAATCTTCCCTCTTCGTAGAGCAAGAGAAAGACTACACCCATAGGAGTGGTGGTCTCATCTGTTCCAGAAGTAATCCTCACCATTCAGTTGTTGTAGATGACGAACCAATGAACGACTTGAAAGATAAGGAAACCTCATCCCCAAGGGTGTGGCTTCACTTCAGAAGCTCTATGACTTGTAGAATCGCTTCTTCAAAGGGCACATGAACATCAAAACCCACAGCTCCACATTGTTTCATGAACAAATCAACTTGGGAACATAAAGAGATTTGAAGCTCGTAAATCTCGATGTGGGTTGCACAATAGAGGAGCCACAAGCCTTTGTCCACCTCTTCAGATAGTACTGTGATGTATTTGTGTGGACATATGATGCCTTGAATACATATGGCATGTGAATAATCCAATGTTATGCAGCCAACTCACAAAGTAGAAGAAATGATATATAAAGGACTTCAAAATCAGCCTCTTCGAGGGGGAAACCTCCTTTACATTACAAAAATGAAAAATTATTGGATGATACAAATGACAAGACCTCCTTTCTATATATAGGAGTTTAAGGGGTCACAATATAATCAGAGCTGACATAATAATAATAATTGAAGGGCACAACAATAACAATAAGGGGATACAATGGCAATAATAATAAGGGAATAAACTAGTATGATAGGGAACTAACATGCCTCTCTCCTTAAGAAAAGTGTTGTTCTCAATGCTTGAGTTGTTCTAGATGCTTCTATATAGAATTCTCATCTTTCCACATGGAATCTTCAATGGGTAAGCTCTTCCACTTGATGAGATACTCTAAAATTAATTGATTTTGTAGTTTTCAATTTCCTATTTCTATGACTGCTTCAGGTTCAAATATGATTTTTCCTTCATTGTCAATTTTTGGAAATATTGTTTAAACTCGGATCTTGACACCTATAACCATCTTTAAGCATGAAAAATGAATTGGGTGCACTCAGGAAGCTACAGGAAGCTCCAATTTTTATTCCATAGTACATACCATAATACTTTGGCGATAATTTATTATCCTTCTTAGCTTGATTGAGGGATACTTTTTTGTATGGTTGTAGCTGTAGAAATACCCAGTCACCTACATCAAAACTTCTTTCGATGTGATGTTGATCTGCATGTTTCTTCATTCTATTCAATGCCAAAGTCACATTATCCTTTAAGATTTGGAGAACTTTTTGTTGATGTGATCTTCCACTGCTTGAACCTTATAATTTTCTCTTAAATATGGTGTGATGGATGGTGGATGATATCCATAAAGTGCTATAAATGGGGTCATTTTTACTGTAGTATGGAAGGAAGTGTTATAACGCCATTCAACCAGAGGCAACCATTTGATCCATTTTGTGTGTTTTTTAGATACAAAGCAATGAATATGTCCTTCCAAACATTTGTTCACTATCTGAGTTTTCAACATTGCCTCTTAACTATGGAGTTATTCATAATGGTAATTGGTCATTCTCAATCTAAAGAATTTCTCATAAGAAAGATCAGGTTGGTAATCCATCTGTATAACATCACATCAACAAACATTTTCACATAGAAATGCCTTGAATAAAAACTCTATCTCTTCACAAGATCTAAGCTCAATGTTGGAAATACCAATGATTCATAGATACTCTCATCATTGTCTCTCCTGAAACATACCACACTTGGGTTTTCAAGGTGCATTCCACTAGGACTTTAGTTATCCTGGATTCCTAGTCCTCAAATATTATTGGGCCTCTACGACTAATATTATCTTGGATTCCCTATATCCTCCATTCTTTCTTCCAAGTGAAGACAAGAATGATTCGTTTATTATTGGATAGTTGGCATTGTCTGGATAGCCAGTGGCCTAGTGAATGCATCTGCAAGTGTGTTGGAATTAATGTAAAAGTTAATGCTAGGGAGGTGCATTTGGAAGTTAGCATTGCCTAACTGTTGGCAGGAGTGTTGGCATTGATGTCAATTAGACCAACTCAAATTCTTGGCGCAAGATATGTTGGTAGTGGTGGCCCAGTAGGAATCTCATGGTAGTTGTAGGTTGCATGAAGAGAATCACCATAGTATGAGGCTTATTGGAGAATCCATAAAATCATGATTATAGTGATCGACGAGGAGGAAGTGCATAGTAGCTGCAGGATTCATGTAGAGGATCACCTTGGTGTTTGTGATTTCAGCTATCTCAAGAGTCAAGGAGTAGAATAATGGCAGGGATTTTAGATCCATATTAGAGGTAGCATATGGGATTAAAGCCTACAATGGATCCCATCCATTAGAAAGTGTTTTGTAATATTTTTCCAATGATATGGAGAATTTGAAAAATGGATTCCTGGTTCAAATGTTATGGCCTGCTGATGATCAGGGACTTGAAGTCCTAAGAAGGCTGTAATATACAAGGTCCAGCATATCGAAGATCAAAATATTGGAAAATCAACATATAAGCATATCAATGATTAGAGGTTAGTATATCAATGCATCAGTGATTAGAGGACAACGTATCAACACATCAATGATCAGAGGCCACCATATTGGCGTATCAACAATCGAAGGTCATCATATCGGTACAGCAAGAGATCGGAACCCTAGAGATTGGTGTATCAATATGACACATTGGAATGTTATAGGTCAATATATCAGTGAAATCAGAATGTCAGAGATCATTCGAGTAGACTGTATCGTAGGTTGGAGGATATAGAAATCCTAGAGATCAACTTATTGGAACATCCACATGTCAGAGATTGCAATATCAGAACTCTGTCAAGTCAGGAACCTTCAAGATTTTGTGATATCGATAAGTGTCGATAAGCCTTTAAAAGCACCAAGGAATGTCAAAAGAGAAATTAACAAAGGATTTCAGTGTAAAACCATGGTTGGTGGGTCCTCCTCTGTCTCCTCTAGCATGACACATGGAAGGATGTGATTGGCTCCGATAAGGACACTTGGAAACATTTGATTGGCTCTGATAAGGACAAATGGTAGGATCTGATTGGCTCTGATAAGGGACAAGTGGAAGTTGACGTCAGCATGACATGGAAGTGCGACATGACACATGGTCACATGGTCACGAGAGTTCGAAGAAGCAAGGGTGTAGATAATTTGACAAAGGGAGAATGGCCACTCGAAGGAGTCTAAATGTTTAGCATCTTAATGCTAAGCAGAAGATCAAAGGAAGTGGTCCTATGGTGAGAAGTGCATTGTGAGGGATAAGTAGAAGGCGATGAGCAATCAGAGGATTATGATATCAGAACTTTAGAACAGTTAGTTATTGAAAATTTTCTAATAGAGGGAGCTTTCGATATTAGGTAGGCTCTTGATCATGTAAATCCATACAGCCAAGTGCATAGAGCCGTATCAAAGGAAGCTTAGCTCCCAATAGGAACATTTCACTACTGTGAAGTTGCGATGTGGAATTTCTCTGATAGCACAGTATAGAGAGTAAAGGCGTATTGGTCAGCAACCATGACTTGAATGTAAAATAGAGGCGTTGGTCTCACAAGTAATGGTGACTATCATAGATCACTGGGTCAAGGAATCAAGGACCATGATCTTTGGGAAGGAGTGTTGGGTCTACCTTTAGGTCATCTGAGAATTTATTTCTCAGCATAGAGCTCCATGAACTCAAGCGATGAAGGACTGCAAGTTCGATCACTATTTCTATAGTTGTGACAATAAACAAACAAGATATGCAACAATGGCAAGGAATTCCATGCCTAAGTATAGTTGAGAAGCCATGTTGAAGGAAAACAAAGCCATGTGAAACCATGAATAAGCATGGAGAGCCTTAGTGATAGGAGATATGTTCACAGAGAAGATTGTGCATGGTGTAGTGTGCAGGTGGACTGGGAATTCATTCTCAGTATGGAGAAAATGTCAAGTTACCTCTCTCATTGTTAATGCAAAGGCAAAGGAGAATTCATACGCAACATAATGGTAGAGTCATGCCAAGGTACACTCACACAATATGAATACAAGACAGAGTGGCAACATCAATTAGGTGGAAGCTGAGGAATAAAACCTAGGAGCTCATATGTGCAAGGGAGGGGAAGCAACATATTTGCTAGAGAGATAAGCATAACATATATTCATGTGTGCACTATCGTGTAAGGCTGTGTGAAAGCTTATTATGTAGAAAGATGCCAAGAGTGTGTATGAAGAGGTAAGAGGCCCCAAGAGTTGCATTATTGTGAGAAAGGCAAAAGTTGCATATGTGGCGTGTTAGGCAGAAGTTACATTCGCGCTATGTGTAAGACGAAAGCTGCCTATGCGATGTGTGAGCAAGTCCAAAGTTTCCTGTGTTGTGTGAACAAGGTCATAGTTTCTTATCATATATGAGAAAGGCTGAAGGTTCCTATTCAGTAAAATAAGGCTGAGAGTTGTGTGTGTGCTATCGAGAGCAAGAGGTCGAGAGCTAAGTGCATGTTGATGAAAAGAAAATATAAAGCTTCATGGAGAGGATGAGTGAATGTTGTTGAGAATATTAGTGGGCTGTTGTAGAGTGAGCAGAGTGACTAGAGAACGACGTTGTTATTACGTAGAGTGGATACCAAATTACATAGAACATTCAGTTCCTATTTGAGTGTGGGTTGGTGCCTACTTATAGGAAGTTGGTGCTTCCATATCAAATGGGTTCTTGAGGAAGCTTGGGGGTTGGTGCCTCATGAAATTTGGCTTGCAAAAATCGGAGTTGTAAGTTGGTGCTTGCAAAAAATCAATGAGGTCGGTTCCTCACATGGCTCTTCTGGTAAGCTCGATAGGTGTCTACAAAAATAGGGAGTCTGTTCTTCCTGCTAGTTGGTGCTAGAAAACAATCAAAGGGAGTTGGTGCTTCTTGTGAGTGGATGCTCACGAAACATATTGATGTAGTAGAGTAAGTTCTCTTATTTACATTAATAACAATAACAAACTTTGGTCGTTTTTTCCCAAAAGGGTTTCCATGTAAAACCTTGGCTCCTCCCGAATAGCCTTGAGAGTATGGAGTTTGTTCTTTGATGAGTGAGGAGTGGCTCTAACATCACACTACTTAGACCAGTGATATATGGTGTACATATTTGTCTTGGATTAGGCCAACACATTTTCACACATGTTTTGTATCCGTTTGTAAGATTGTTCTTTAAACGTTTTTAATGCATGTTTTCTTAACCTGAACTAAGATAGTTGAACTATTTATGTTATTTTAGTACTCATATTGTTGAAGATGTGTTGTATTTTTTATCATTGTTATCTCTTCTGTGTGGACTACTCTACCAGGCATTAGACATATTATACTTTTGTTTTCTTGGTTTTAACAACCGTCACCCCCATCTGGACTATTCTGCTTGATGATGTATATGTTTTCCCTTTAAGTTTGGTTTTCACAACTATTGCATCATTTGGGGACTATTCCATTGGATGCTGGAGAGACCCTTGTTATTGTTCATGTGTGTTTCTTCCAAGGTTGGGACTATTCCCTCTCATCAAGAGGCCCACTTTACTCCCCCCTGTTGCACTCAAAATTGTCACCTTGACATTTTGCAATTTGTGTGAGTCCATTACCACTCATACTCTCCTCCTTTGCAAGTCTTGAGCCTCAGTTCCTCATATCAAGCCTTGAAAATAAGAGAAAGCCCTCAAAAGTCTCTAAAACTCTGGTTCTGCACTTTCTCTTTGCATTCCCTACAATCTTACACATAATGGTCATGTCTCCTGCGTACCTGACTGCTCCGTCTCTGTGTTATGGGTTTAGACCCCTGTAAAAGTTAAAAAGGCGATAGTATATTCTAAAAAACCACTTTTAGTCATTTCTAGAAGCTTCTGGAAGGAATCTTGAGGTGGCAAGTTTGCTCTCTTAAGGTTCATGCATCCCATACCTTAAGGAGCTAACCCTTGATGTTAGGAGCTTATCCCTTTGAAGGAGGATTCTATCCCTTCATAGGTGCTCCTGTAACTGCCTCCCCTGTGCTATAAAATGAAGCATTGGGCTGGTTACTTGAGAGGTTAGAAGCTGAATATTTTTGAGGTGAAATGTTGTTGGAATTTAGTCTTCTTAATTGAGTTTTTATGAGGACATATTACATACCTCTATCATCTCATTTGGAAGAGTGCAAGGCTTGTCAATGTAAAGGAAATTCCTGTTTCAGACCCCGGGAAGAGCTTGCTCAACATCAAGGTTGAAAAGGTTGTAAGGTTCTTCTACTTCAAAGTTGATACAAATAAGTTTGTTTCTCTCAATAAGTTGTTGATTCATGGTTTATTTTATGGATTCCTTGATCACCATAATAGACATGATTTATGATATTTGTTATGCAGGTGCTATTTGATGTTTTCTCGTTTGTCATTGCAGGTTCTCAAAGGTAACTCTTTTGAAGAATTGAAGGATGGCTACTATGAACAGGCGTTGGATCTGAGGTAGGGTCTTAACGCCTCTATAGTATTTATTCATAAATTGCATATGTCTAGAGAAAGACAAATTTGTTTCTCTATTTGTTGCTAGACTATCTTCTGATACTAGGGAGATTGGTCTTGTCCGCAAGATCAATTTATCCGACCAACAAATTGGCGACTCCACAGGGGAACTATGGTTTTTGGTTTTTCTTTGTCTTTGATTTGAGAAACTTGTTTTCATTTTTGGTTTTTGATTGATGTATGTTGGCTTGGGTAGTTTTTAGCATCTGGATTATTTTTTGTTTTTTCAAAGTTTTCAGGGGACTGCACTTTCTCTTTACAGATAGTGCGGGCATATCCGCACTTTTCCTTTAGCAAACAGAGAGGGACCGCAGCTGGTTCTTCTGGAAGCCTACAGACCTTTTAATTTATTTTTATTTTTTTTTAAACCTAAAATATTTTCTTCCTGTTAAGTTTAGGTTTCATTTAGCGTTTTTAATGTCTACCCAGATCTGCATTCTTCCTGTCAAAAATCTCTTGTGAGTGAGTTTCGATGGTATTTTTGTTTTAGATGATTTTCTAGAAGTTTTGCATGCCTGGAGTGGTTTTCACTTGGTCTCTGTAGTGACTCAAAGATCAGAAGCTTGAGAGACCTTAGATCACCCTAGTGTCTTTTTGTCTTCTTGATGAGTCTAACTTGGTTGTGAAATCTGTCCTTTGCAAGAAATAGATTTAGTTTCTCCTTGAAAATCTTTGAGCATGCTTTGTTATAAGTTTTGAATTTCATTTTTAAAAAGGAAAACATATCTCGATGTTTTTGGTTGATTTGTTATTCTGAAAAAATGAATCCTTGGTTTTCTGAACAACTAAGTAAAACCTTCTCAAAAATAATTGAATCTTTTTATTCAATTTAGGTTTTTAAAAAGTTTTTAGATCTCAAGATTAGTTTTTGTAGTTTTCAGTGTTTTCTAGAACTTGTAGATCTCTTTTGAAGAAAATTGTTTTTTGTAGTTTCGAGTTTTGAAAAGAGAAAGGGATTTTTTGTGAGATTTAATTAGTAGTCTCGTTTTGAGTTTTTATTGAGAAAGACAATTTTTTTTTTTTTTATTTCCATGTTCAAATAACGAATTGTTTCTTAAAGAATTGAATTCTCAAACTCTTTCTTTTACCTAGAATTTCATTGAAAGAAAAAAGAATTGCTTATCATTTTAGGTGCATCTTTTTAGTTTTTTTGGAGTCGAGTATTCACACCATCAAAGATTCATTTCCATGCCTATTGACATGAAGAACAACCCATAAAAGAAACGCTTAATTAAAATTGATCTAGTAATCTTTTCTATTTCTAGGGTTCTTATCACCAATATAGCTTAGGCTAGTATCTTGGAGTAGGGAGTAATTAACTCTGCAAGATAGTTAAAACAAACAAGTAGCTACATCTTGTGGTAGGAAATAAATCGAATTGTAATTGATACATTCTGGGAAACTTCTCTTAAAGGAGTCAATCACGAGATCATGTCTAAACCTTTGAGACAACCAAGTCTGTTTCATTGGGAAAGGTAGAAGATTTGTGCATATTATAAACGATAAATCTTTGATTCACAATTGTCGAGGAGCCTGGGGTCACTTGTTGGTAAACCTTGAATTGATCATGTCGAGGAGCCTTCAAGGGGATTGAGCTTTGTTATTCTTCCCTTGCACGTATATTGGATCGTAGACTATTCTCCTAGTTGTATTTATTGTTGTTAGTAACCTTAGTGTTTATAAACTTAATATTATTTCCTACAGTAACAGTGAAGGACGGGTCTCAGTGTACCTGGAACAGATGTCAACTAGACACACTTTGAATCTCTGGGGGATTCTCTTCACTCGAGATGGTTTTGTGAAGAAACTGGTGCCAGTCTGTTTCATTAGGCAGGTTGTCAGGGTAACTGTTCCAACCGCCCTTTCTGTCTTAAAATTCTACTACGTTGGATTTCATCACCAACTAGTGTTTTTAGTACGAGAAGTTATTGTTTGTGTGTGGTTTGAACTCTTAGATTTTTTAGGCATGTGATTCAGTTGTTTGTTTCTTTAGAGACTTTAGGTGGTTTTATTGAAATTTAACTTGTTTACGTATGATTAATTAAATATTTAATCATGGCTGAATTACCAAGACAATCTCGTAGACTTCAGGGGAAACCTATCGAGTACATACCAAGTCAACTTGAAGGGCTACGAGCTCTTGTGTCACCTAGTGACAGTATATTTGGATCACTAGAAGCCAAAGAGTCATCTTTATTTGTTCATCCTGATTATCAAATACAAACAACAGAGTATATTCAAGAGCCAATTTCATTTTCTGAAATTATTGGTAGTATTTCTCCTTCTAGAGAATTAGCTAAAGAACCTGAAATTTGTGAACCTGAAATTGAACCTGTTACTACTCCAACTTCAGGATTTGCTTCTCCAACATCTACTGGTCCTGATTCACCTAGAGTAGGAAATATCATCACTCAAAATCTTCCTTCTAGCCTCATTTCTATTGAAGAACGTGTTGGTCCACATGAAGACGTAACTCTTCCCGAAAACCAGCCAACTTTAAATCTTAGGGAGTGTGAATCAATATTCTATAGTCCTTTTAGGAGTGACACTTGGTATGTACCATTGACAGATTTTTTAGAAAACCTGGATCTTAGTTTTTCACCACCTCAATTTTTTTTTCATCCTACAACAAGAGGTTATTATCCTCCATCCATCATGTCAAGACAGTGATCTATGTTTTCCCAATCACCAGAAACATTTTTATATGGTGTTCCTTTTGGTCCTTCGGGATACCAGTCACTCACTGGTAGATTTTTAGGAGCATCTTCTCAACCAATTGAACATGATTTATCAACTAGTAATAATGGAACTCAAGGTTTGAGTGCAGAAGAAATCCTTATGATGTCTGGTAGTATTCCAAATCCTCAACATCAAGGTAGTCAGTTACCGCCTGGGGGCAGCCCTAAGTTAGTCAGTTACCGCCTGGGGGGAAACCTCAAGGTAGTCAGTTACCTTCTGGGGGACAACCTCAAGGTATTCAATTTCCACCTAGGGGGCAACCTCAAGAACAGTACATACCTTTAGGACAGTACATACCTCAAAGTCAACCCCAGACTTAGTACATGCCTCAACGTCAACCCCAGTTTCAATAGATACCTCAAGATCAACCCTAGTTTTAGTATGTGCCTTAGGGTTATCAACCTTAGGGTCAGTACCCAACTCGAGGTTTCCAACCACCTCCTGGTCAATCGTTTTTACAAGGAGCTAGAAATATACAGCTTAATTACCAACCCTACATTCAACCAGGTTATGGTCTTCCATATGCACAACATTTTATGGGTCCATACCTCGGAATGAATATGGTGTGGGATCCATCTCAAACTCAATAGACTATGCAACCTAATGTGTAGTTACCAAGTCAACCTGGACAACCTTTGGTTTCTGGTCCAACCCAGCAACCTGTGCAACCTAATGTTCAAACCTCTACACCTGGTTTAGTTCAACAGCCTAGGCCTAGCTCACTTTAGACTCCGCCTTGAATTGCTGCAACTTCTATTCAACCTATCACACCTATTTCTGGAGCATCTGTAGCTCCAGTTTCTACTGTCCTTGCATCAGTGTAAACTCCTCAAGTCTCTGTACCATAGTTAGGACCTACAGTTTAGATTTTGATCCAGATGCCTGCGGGAGAAGTTGGTCCATGTATGGTTGTCACAGGTCAACCACAATTCACTTATCAACCATACCAGGATCAGTATGAATTCGGTCCTACTATACAAAACCCAGTTTATCAGTATCAACCGTATCCTGGCTATACTTATCAACAACCTCAATAACCTAAATTTGGTTCAGTTAATCTTGGTTTCTCAGAAGGTTATAACATTCCTATTGCAAATCAAATTCCAAGTTATCCTGGATATCCTCCTCCTAGAGATAGTCTTGTTACTAAAGGTTTTCGCGACCCTAACCGTCAGTTACCATTTATTGCAACTTTGGATTTACCTAATTTGTCGCACCTTACGAATGATCTGATTTAATATCTTCTCTATTAGCCACCAATGCCTAATATGTTTCCTAGTGATATCCCAAAATTCGATGGTAATTCAGGAGAGGATCCGTCAAATCATGTTATGACTTATCACCTCTGGTGTGCATCTAATTCAATCATTTATGATTCAATCTGATTACATCATTTTCAACGAACTCTTATTGGTCTTGTCACCAAATGGCAGAGTGAGCTACTACGAGTCTCTTTTTATAATTTCAGTTAGTTAGCCACTTCTTTCTTAACTCATTTTCAGTTGCCTTTCAGATACAACAATGGCACATAATTGTTAACTTCACTAAAACAATCCACATCCACATATATTTCTGATCATATTCATGAATGGCGACGTAGAAGGCATTTAGTGAAAGTTTTTATTCTAGATCAAATTTTAGCGAAATGGTTCGTTAAATCATTGTTACCTAAAATCACTGAAGATGTAGCTAAGCCAGGGTTTGTCACTGAAGAGCAAGTCATTGCTCAAGCTCAGTACCTTGACCTTGTCTATACGTAGTCAGGTACTTTACATGAAAAATTCCCTGATCTTCCAAAACATGGTCAAATAATTGCAGCTCCTTCATGGTCTCATGCCACTGATGGTATGATTGGTTCTGTCAGTACTAAAAGTAAGAAGAAATATTCTAATAATTACTCTCCTATAATAACTTTACCTAATTCCCTAAAAGGATATTCTTCCGCTCAAATTTCTACCGACATCCACGTCGTAGAATCATCTACAACCAAATCAAAATCCGATGGTAAAAAGAAGGGGAAGAAGAAAAACAAACAAAACTTAAAAGAGAAAATAGATAAAAATGAATGTACTAATGAAAAACGTAAACCTCTCTATCATTGTTTCATTTGTGATGAGGATCATTTTACCAAAGACTACCCACATCGAGCAAAGGTTTCGAAAATCGTTAAAGATTCTAAAATGCCTACTATCTTGAAGGATCTTTTTCCTACTCAAGATAGTAAGATGATTGGTTCTTTCTCGAATGCCTTAGAAGAACCCATTATGATGATGTCTCATGTCAGGATTATGACGCGATCGCAAGATTATGGTAGTAAAACTCTTGTTGGCGGTAATGAAGTAGAATCTTCTAATTCAAACACATCAACTACCAGCCTCCTAGTTCTAATCTGCTACAGATCGAGAAACCCAACCCTGACTTAGTAATCAAACCACCTACTAAAGGAATACTTCATAAATTAGCTTTCAATCCACATGTAAGAGCTACTCAGAATTAAAACATTATTGAAGACTTAGATATTTCCCCCTCAGTAACGTCCACCTTGGAAGTGTTGCAATCATGCCCAGCACAACGTAACTTACTATTGTCTACTATAGGAGCTATTGATATTCAGGATTCGAACCTAATAATATTCGATTTAAAGAATAGTACACCCCACCTACCCCATCAAATGGTTTTCCAGATTCCAGTGTTAGTCAAAAACAGACCTTGCTTTTAGACTGTGATTAATGAAGGAGCGTCTACATGTATTATGTCAATCGAGTGTTGGAGATCGCTTGTTTCTCCCACACTCAATAAGTATCCAACAATTCTAAAGGCTTTTGATGGCCAAGGGTTCCATCCTTTTGGTATTTTATAGGATTTACCTAGAGGATTCGAAGGCAAAATCATAAATCTAGATGTGGAATTGGTTGATGCCCCTCTAGATTACAACCTTCTCGTAGGTCACAGTTGGTCTTATGTTATGACTTCTTTTTTTCATGAGTCATTCGGCTTATCAAGTTTCCTTATAATAGAAAGATCATAACAATAGACCACCTAACTTATTTCTCAACCGACCCAGCCTCTTCATATAGTATTTAGCACATCAGTAAATCAACTATCCCTTACAAGGATGTTGGAGTAGGTTTGATTAGCGATTCTGGTTTAATAGGAATTTTTTCCTTCCCTCCTCCTAACGTATCACCTTCTATTGCAACTATTCATATGATTTCATCAAGCAATATTTCTTTTGATGATCCTTGGATCGTACCTTCCGATTCTGAGGTGGATTCATTTGGTGGTGTGATGTCGTTGAGTCCCTTTGAAATTGCATATTAGGCTATACAGTTGTTTTCTGATTCTTGTTCAATTGAAACTGATCCAATGAATGTGGTCCATGGGGAATCACTTTCGATGTCAACCTCAACTACAATAAGACTTTCTGATATTGTTCATACTGATGATCAGATTCATGAACTTTTGTCTATTGATGATTTACCATGGGAAGATCTTCATCTTCAACCTTTGTTTTTACCTAAGATTGATCATTTTTGAAAATTATTTTTCATCTATTTTTACTACTGACTATGTCAAAGAACCACAAAATCCATTGCAACATTCTAATTCTAAGTTAAATTTGGGAAATATCTATCGAATGGTTCCTATTGACATTTCAGTTAATCCTGGAATTATTGAAAACATTCATATAGGTGCATCCTCTACGAATAATGAAATCCAAATTTATAAAGCCCTATTTCAAGAATTCTATGGCGTGTTTTCCTGGTCATATGAAGAAATGCCAAAAATTGATCCATCATAAAACATACCCAGATGCTAAACCTGTCCGAAAACATTTGTGTCAGATACATCCAAGAAAAGCTATTGCTATCAAAACTAAAGTTGAGAAATTACTTCATGCAGGTTTCATTTATCCAATGCCTTTAACCGATTGGGTATCGAATATTGTTCTTGTTAATAAAAAACAAGGAACGATAAGAATATGTATCGACTATAGGGATATTAATCAACCTTGTCCTAAAGACAATTATCCAACCCCCTATATCAATCAAATTATTTATGATTGTGCCGGCAGTGAACTATTCTCCTTTATGGATGGCTTTTTCAGTTACAATCAAATCAACATACTCCCTGCTGATCAACCTAAAACAACTTTCATTTGTCCATGGGGGATATTTTCTTATTGAAAATTACCCTTCAGAGCAGCTTTTCAAAGGGCTATGTATTATGCATTTCATGACATCAAACACATTGTGCAACCTTATCTCGATGCTTTACCTGCCCATTCATTACATAGACCTGATCATCTCACTCATTTACGAGCTATCTTTATGAGATGTAGGCATTCTCGAATTAGGCTGAATCCACACAAATGTGTATTTTGCGTAGAAATGGGTCACTTACTAGGATTTGTTGTTTCAAAATCTAGCATTCATGTCGATACCTCAAAGGTTGAAGCTATCGTCAAAATACCTCCTCCTTCAACTCTTCGCCAACTCCAAAGCTTGCAAGGGAAAGCAAACTTTTTACGCTATTCATTCCTAACTACGCCGAGATAACAAAAGGTTTTACCAGGTTGTTGAAATAAAATACTCCATCCTTTTGTGATGAGATTGCTGATAAATATTTTGATGCACTTAAACACTCAATAACCCATGAACCGTTACTGCATCCTCCCAACTACAAATAGGATTACATTTTGTACCTCGCCACTTCTCATTTCACCATCGGGATGGTTTTAGTTCAGGAAGATGAATTCAACAATGAACATGTGATTTACTATCTTAGCTGCACTCTGCATCCCACTGAACTTAAATATTCACATGTGGAGAAATTGGCCTTCAAAGTTGTTCAACTTGTCCAAATATTTCGTCACTACATCTTATTACGCAAAACCGTGGTAATTTCTAACTGTAACCCTATGATGTATATCTTGACCAAAAAATTGCTATGCGAAAACTATTCCAAATGGATAGTTATCCTACAGGAATTTGACATGGAATTTGAAAATCCAAGGCAAAGAAATCTTTGGCTTTTGCTGAACTGATGTGTGATTTCCCACATACTGATACTGAAATTGTGGTGGAGCAGCCCATTATGGATGAATCCTTGTTTCTTATCAGTAATCCTAACCCTTGGTATGGAGATATTATTATTTATCTCCAAACCCAGTCTTTTTGGCTTGAAATCTCATGATCTCAGCGACGAAAAATATGGTTCCAATCCCAACAATACAATATTATTGGTGATACACTCTATCTTCATGGGGCAGATTCTGTTTTCTGACGTTGTCTAAGTCATGAAGAAGCTGAAAAGGTTCTGAATGACTATCACTCTGGAGCATGTGGCGGTCATATGTCTGGGTATGACACAACCAAAAATATATTGCGCGCTGGGTATTTGTAGCAATCCTTATTTAAAGATTGTATCTATGCAATCCGAAAATGCCGCAATTGTCAAATCTTAGATCATAAAATATGTGCTCCACCTGCTCCTCTCCACCCTATAATTGTTATTGGTCCTTTTTCAAAGTGGGGTATTGACTTTATTACATGTAACCCTTACTTGGCCGGGGGGCATGCGTATATTATCCTAGTAGTAGATTATTTTACTAAGTGGGCCGAGGCGATGCCTACATTTTCAATAGACGGCAAGACTGCTAAAACTTTCATAATCAATCATATAATTGTTAGATTCAGTGTTTCTCAAGCTATTATTACTGATCATGTAAGTCACTTTCAAAATATCATGATGACTAAACTGACAGATCAAATTGACCTGCACCATGATAGTTCTACTCCATATTACCCGTAGGCTAATGGTATGGTTGAAGCTATCAATAAATTTTTAGTCACTATGATCCAACGAATCATCAGTATTCATAATTTGAATTGGTATACCATGTTATTTTCAACAATTTTGGCATATCAGTCCTCAATAAAAACATCAACAGGTTTCACTCCCATTCAACTGGTCTACTGTTTGGAAGTAGTGCTATCTATTAAACGTGAAAATCTGTCACTGTAGTTAGCCATAGAATTACTCCCAGCTACTTCTGAAGAGGAGAAATGTTTTTTGTACTTAGCTCAACTAGATGAGAATCGACGCATCGCTGCAATAGAAAACGAGACTCATGTGAAATGAATAAAAGCTCAATACGACCAAAATGTTACACCTCGTAATTTTTTAGAAGGGGACCTAGTTTTACTATATGATTAAGCAAACGATAAGCTAGGGGATAGAAAATTTGTACCTATGTGGCATGGTTCTTATATTGTTAAGCGAAAGCTGGAAAAAAGGGCTTATGAATTGATAGATTTTGACAGTGTCTCTTTGGGTAAACCTAGAAATGGACTTTATCTGAAGAGATATTATGCTTAAATTCTCGGTGGAGATTTTTTGTTAGATTAGTTTCTTTACAGCTAGTTTGTTTTAGATTGGAAAAGTGTGCCTAGTTTAGAGAGTGCTATTATCATTATTCCTTCTTATCTTGATTTTACTCTTGATATTGTAGATGTCGACGTCTCTTCAAACATACATTGGTTTTGTTGATGGTGCTTGTCGTAATACACGGGACATTACTTCTATAGCTTGGGTTATGTATTCACCCTGTGATGAATTAGTATCTATGCATGGGGCAAGCCTCGGTCAAAAAACGAATAAAATTGCGTAGTATAGCATAGTTATTGAGTTATTACCTAAAGCCATCTCATTTGGGATTCAGAGTTTGATTGTTAGGTTGGTTTCTGAGCTCGTTGTATTATAGCTTAATAGTGCTTATGCCATTAGAAATCTAGTGTTATTAACATTATTTTTGAGAGTTCATTTCTTGGAACGTGAATTTGATTACATTGAATATCAGCATATTCCAAGACATTTAAATACATTAGCAGATGTAGTTGCTTCTCGTATGATAAATAGACATTTGCAATAATCAAAACAGTAAATTTAAAAACTTTCAATAACGTGTTACACGAGATAGCCGGTAATAATGATATATCATAGCATAGAGAAAGTGTGTCAAAATATACATCATCTTGGATCATAGGTTGAAAAACACCTTATGATCGGCGAAAATGATAATACAAAAACAACAAAATGTCATGTGAGTCTACAAAATCGATTATCCTATCCCTAGTGATGATCACAATAAGAAACCACTGCTCGGGCCACCCTACATAGAAACCTTCTAAAAGGTCCTGGGACCCCAATCACATATCTCTGTAAACTAAGTGGAATATCATCTATGCCCATATCTGGAATATCTACTGTCAAGCGCTCTAGATGATGGTTCAAGTCAATCAGGATTTCTGTTGACTGGTCTTGTGGGGCTGGTACCGCTGCAGCTAAGTGTCTCCCCTCATAAGGCTAGAGAGAAGCGGGTCGTCGTGGACGCACAACTACATTTAAAACTTTTGATTGTCTATTTTGGGCGATTTAAAATAAAAAAAAATAATTAAAACTTAGAAAGTGTTGAAAATGATTTTTACCTGAATCATCCCATTTCTCTCCTAGTGGAAGAGTCATGTCTGGGTCACCACGATAATCCATCCCGGCATATGGAAAATCATGAATCACAAAAAGTTGGTTGTTCAACCAACGAAAATAGTTAGCTGGAAATCAAACAACCTCTGAGCCCTCATCAGGGTGACGGGCCATCAAAGCAATCCAATGCATTATCGTATGCTCTCGAGGAAGACCAACATCAATAGGAATATGCTGTGGGGATAACATGGGGATCCTCTCTAGAGCAAAGCTTACAACTATAAGACCATATCCAAAGTTTTTCAACTATTCATTCTTTGCTCTAGTTAGTTGGCCTTTCACATTTGCCAACACAACCTCGCACCAGTTGAATATGGTGCCTCGATAACAATCGACAGCCATCTACATCTAGGATCCAGTAGCCACATGCAATGTGAACTCCCGCATAGCCTAGTAACAGTGAATGCAATAACCTTACGTTCAGGACGGCCGATAGTTTTAATATCAATCTATTTGTCCTTTGTTTGATCATTTCAAAACTCTAATTGGAGAATAGTGACAGACAGGCCACCTGGCCTAGTCTCAAAAAGAGATAATTGTTCACCTCTCTTGGGAAAACCAATCAAAAAATATATGTCCTCTAGCTCGATTTTGAGCCGGTGGCCACCAATCACGAAACACTGGTCTTGTATGTTCCATCTGTCTACCAGCCATTGCAAGAGGTCTACTTGGGCCCTCATGCTCGGTATGGCCTAGAACTTAAATAGTTTGCATGCTCTCAATGCGTGCAATGTGGGAAGATGATTTATTGTGGCAAGATCCACATCCTCATGCTTGCATTCTCACCAAATAAGAATTTTTGAGTGTCCTATTATAATGCAAAAAAGACATATAGCAATTTAGTTCAAAGAATTTTGGGCCAAAAATGAAGAAATTTAATTTTTTAAAATCCATTTTGCGGGGTGTGCACCTGGTGCTTAGAAATAGTGCGTAATTCCACATAGGTCGTAAGTAATAGGTGCGGACCCACGACTTTTTATTTGTAGTAACAAGTCAGGGTCCACAGGGGCCACATGATGCACCTGCAAACCCCCACGAGCGATTTTCTAAACCAATTTCTCCTCCAAAAATGAAATTTAATGCCTAAAAATGAAATGTAAACAAATGAAACGCAAGATAAGGAGGATGTGGATTACCTAGAGCTGATGATTTTCGATTCCAATAAATGGTTTTTTCAAAATCTTCGCAAGAAATTTCTTACCCAAAAGTTCTCAATTCTCACTCTGAACTCAAATGGTAAAAATGAAGTTAGAAAAGCCCTTTTTATAAGTTTTTTCAAATAAATGAATTTTTAATTAATTTATTTTTCACTTTAAAAAGGTAAATTTTTGAATACATTTTTATTTATCTTAAACAGGTATGAGTAACATTTTGAGTTTTTGTTCAGAATATTGGATTTTTTTGGAAAATTGATCATTTTTCAACAAAGAGCATACTTTTATCACTTTTTCAGACTCTTTCAACGTTTACGAAAAAGCGAAACGTTGGAGTTCTCTTTAAGCTCTTTTCTAACTTGTAAAATATGAAAAGATTGCCGAGTTTGTCCCTTTTTAACTCGTTAAACGAAATTAAAAGGGTGGCCCACTTACAACTCTTTTATGGCTGTATAAACATGAAAAGATTGCCAGTCTTTTCTCATTTCAAGTTTGATACTAGTTATAAAATGACATGTCTTCGATTACTTTTTTACTTTTTCTGATCAGGGTCAGTAATTATGAAAAGTACTCTTTGATCGTAATGGTCAAGTGATTATCTTGAGTATTATTTTATACTTTCTCGGGCTCAAGGGACAGAAATTTACGAAAAACGACCTGCATGGAGTTTTCTTAAGCTTTTCTTCTAAAATTGAAAAACACCGAGTTTTCCTATACTGGGCTTGTCAAAATTTAACAGCAAAGGACCTGTTCAATTTTAAACAGGAATGAACCACTCCTTCTTAGGGTTCAAATTTTAAACTAAGTTGGACTCATCCGAAGGATGAGCTTATAAACAAGCAAATGTTATCCTCCTCAAGCTTGTAAAAAATAAAGAGGTACTTGCCAGAAATTGTGGGGGAAAAGAGAGAAAAATCAACCTGTTTGTTACACTTTGGTTTTTGGAAAAGCCGTTAACCACTCTTGAACATGACACTTTTTGTTCGCCTGGGTTGGGAAATCCTTTGCCTATCAGTTAATCAAGCCATATTGAAAGTATTCAGTTGGTTTCTAGGTATTAGCTTTGGGTCAATTGTCAATGGGTTTTAATGCATGTTTTCTTAACCTGAACTAAGATAGTTGAACTATTTATCTTATTTTAGTACTCATATTTTTAAAGATGTGTTTTATTTTTTATCATTTTTGTCTCGTCTATGTGGACTACTCTGCCAGGCATTAGACATACCATCCTTTTGCTTTCTTGGTTTTAACAACCATCACCCCCATCTGGACTATTCCGCTTGATGATGTACATGTTTTCCCTTTAAATTTGGTTTTCACGACTATCGCATCATTTCGAGACTATTCCATTGGATGCTAGAGAGACCCCTGTTATTGTTCATGTGTGTTTCTTCCAAGGTTGGTACTATTCCCTCTCATAAAGAGGCCCACTTTAATCCCCACTTTTGAAAGTAAGAGAACTTGGGCACAGAGTTATGTTATGCACTCACTAGGCACACTCACCTCATTTTCTTAAAGTTATAAGTATAATACTCTCATGTGTTGAACAACAAAAGATAAGGAAAATATCTAAGATAATGGCAACTGGGAGATCATACGGGATGGGACTCCTACAACAAATGGTCTGAGGTCTAGTTGGAACTTCATACCGGGGAGATCCCCTGAATGTTGGCAGGTCCCACATCGTCAAAATTTCTAGCGATAGAAGGAGGGTCGTGATTTTTTTATGGCTGAAATTCCTCTCAACCCCACGTACTATCCAGAAATTGGTCAAGGTAGTAACACGAACTCCCTCTCTCCCATGCAAAACTCTAAAGTTGGTTACTCCTCACCTCCCACACCCGAATAAGAAATTTTGTATCATCATCTTCTCTTAGTCTGTTCCATCACCTATCAGTTTCAAAATGTATTCGACTAATCCTTGGAGTACACAATCATCCCTCTTCATAGGAGAAGAGAAAGACTACACCCACAAGAGTGGTAGTCTCATGTGTTGAAGAAGTAATCCTTGTCACTCGGTCATTGTAGATGACAAACCAGTGTAGGAATTTAAAGATGGAAACACACATCTAATGATAGCAAAGGAAACCCCATCCCCAAGGGTGTGGTTTCACTTGAGAAACTCTATGACTTGCAGAATCACTTCAAAGGGCCCAGGAACACCAAAACCCATAGTTCCACAGTGATTCACAAAAAAATCAACTTGAGAACATAAAGAGATTTGAAGCTTGTAAATCTCGATATGTGTTGCACAACAGAAGAGTAGCAAGCCTTTGTCCACCTCTTTAGATAATATTGTGATGTATTCACATTGAAATATGATGCCTTGAATACATATGACACATGGATAATCCAATGTTATGCAACCAACACACAAAATATAAGAAATGATAGATCAATGAATTCAAAATAAGCTTCTTCGAGGGGGAAAACGCCTTCACATTACAAAAATGAATTTTTTTTGGATGATACATATGACAGGACCTCTGTCCTATATATAGGAGTCTAAGGGGTCATAATATAATTAGAGCCAACATAAAAATAATTATGCAAGCATGCAACAATAACAATAGTGGGCTTCTATAGGGCACAATAATAACAATAAGGGGACAACATCGGCACAACAATAACAATAAGGAGCTATAATGACAATAATAATAACGACATAAACTAGTATTATAGGGACCTAACATGCCTCTGTCCTTAAGAGAACTATTTTTCTCAATGATTGAGTAGTTCTAGATGCTTCTATATAAAATTCTCATGCTCCCATAGTACGGACCATAATACTTTGGTGATAATTTATTATCCTTCTTAGCTTGCTTGAGGGACATTTTATTTTATTATATTCCAGCTTGGCTCCTCCCGCACAGCCTTGAGAGTCTGTAGATTGTTATTTGAGGAGTGAGGAGTGGCTCCAATGTTCCACTACTAGGACCAGTGATATATGGTGTACATATGTGTCTTGGATCAGGCCATCACATTGTCACACATGTTTTGTGTCCGTTTGTAAGACTATTCTTTAAACATTTGTAATGCATGTTATGTTATCCTGAACTAAGATAGTTGAACTATTTTTTTTATTTTAGTACTCATATTGTTGAAGATGTGTTGTATTGTTTATCATTGTTATCCCATCCATGTGGACTACTACGCCAGACATTAGACATATAATATTATTGTTTTTTTGGTTTTAATGACTACCACCCCCATGTGGACTATTCCGCTTGACGATGTACATGTTTTCCATTTAAATTTGGTTTTCACAACTACCGCGTTGTTTGGGGACTATTCCACTGGATGTTGGATAGAGCCTTGTTATTGTTCATGTGTCTTTCTTCTTAGTTTGGGACTATTCCCTCTCACCAAGAAGCTCACTTTACTCCCCCCTTTCGAAAGTAAGAGAACCTGGACATAAAGTTATGTTATGCACACACTAGGCACACTCACCTCACTTTCTTGATGTTATAAGCATAAAACTCTCTTGTGTTGAACAACAAAAGATAAGGAAAACCTCTAAGATAATGGAAACTAGGAGATCATACCAGATGGGACTCCTACACCAAATGGTGTGAAGTCTAGTCGGAACTTCATAGCGGGGAGATCCCCTAAATGTTGGCAGGTCCAACATAGTCAAAGTTTCTGGTGATAGAAGGAGGTTAGTGAGTTGTTTATGGCTGAAAGTCCACTCAACCCCATGTATCCATAAATTGGTCAAGGTAGTACCATGAACTCCCTCTCTCCCATGTGCAACTCTAAATTTGTTTAATCCTAACCTCCCATACCCAAACAAGAGATTTCATATCATCATCTTCTCTCAATCCATTCCATCACCAATCAGTTTTGAAAATGTATTGGACTGATCCTAGGAGCACACAATCTTCCCTCTTCATAGAGGAAGAGGAAGACTACACCCACAAGAATGGTAGTCTCATCAGTTGAAGAGGTAATCCTCACCACTTAGTCATTGTAGATGACAAACCAGTGAAGGACTTGAAAGACGGAAATGCACACCTGATGATAGCAAAGAAAACCCCATCCCCAAGGGTGTGGTTTCACTTGAGAAGCTCTATGACTTGCATAATCACTTCAAATGGCCCAGGAACACCAAAAACCATAGTTCCACACTAATTCATGAACAAATCAACTTGGGAACAGAAAGAGACCTGAAGCTCATAAATCTCGGTATGTGTTGCACAACAGAGGAGCCACAAGCCTTTGTCCACCTCTTCAAGCAATACTGTGATGTATTCCCATGGGCATATGATGCCTTGAACACATATGAAATGTGAATAATCGAATGTTATGCAAAAAAGTCACAAAATAGAAGAAATGATAGATCAACGAATTCAAAATCAACCTCTTCGAGGGGGAAACCTACCTTACATTACACAAATGAGCAATTCTTGGACGATACAAATGAAGAGATCTCCTTTCTATATATAGGAGTCTATGGAACCACAATATAATTAGAGCTCATATAATAATAATAATTTAAGGGAACAACAATAACAATAGTGGGCTTCTATAGGGCACAATACTAACAATATGGGGATAGCATGGGCACAACAATAACAATAAGGGGATACAATCACAATAATAATAAGGGAATAAACTAGTATTATAGGGACCTAACATGCCTCTCTCCTTAAGAAAAGTGTTGTTCTCAATGCTTGAGTAGTTATAGATACTTCTATACAAAATTCTCATCCTCCCACGTGGAATCTTCAGTGGGTAAGCTCTTCCACTTGATGAGACACTCTAAAATTGATCAATTTCGTAGCTTTCGATTATTTCTATGACTACTTCAAGTTCCAATAAGATTTTTCCATCGTAGTCAAGTTCTGGAAATATTGTTTGAACTTGGAGCTTGACACCTATAACCATCTTTAAGCATGAAACATGGAAAAATGGGTGCACTCGGGAAGCTACAAGAAGCTCTAATTTGTATTCCATAGTATGGACCATAATACTTTGGTGATAATTTATTATCCTTCTTAGACTGCTTGCGGGAAATTTTTTTTGTATGGTTGTAGCTGTAGAAATACCCAGTCACCTACATCAAAAATTCTTTCGATGCAATGCTGATTTGCCTGTATTTTCATTCTATTCAACGCCAAAGTCACGTTATCCTTTAAGAGTTGGATAACTTTTTGTTGATGTGATCTTCTACTACTTGAACCTTAGAATTTTCTCTTAAATATGATGTGATGGATGGTGGATGATATCCATAAAGTTCCATAAATGGGGTCATTTTTGCTGTAGTATCGAAGGAAGTGTTATAACACCATTCAACTAGAGGCAACCATTTGACCCATTTTATGTGTTTATCAGATACAAAGGAACGAGTATATATTTCCAAACATTTGTTCACTATTTGACTCTTCAACATTGCCTCTTAACTAGGGAGTTATTCATAATGGTACTTGGTCACTCCCAATCTAAAGAATTTCTCATAAGAAGGATTAGATTGGTAACCCATCTGTATAACATCATATCAACCAACATTTTCACATAGAAATTCCATGAAAAAAAACTCTATCTCTCCACAAGATATGAGCTCAATGTTGGAAAGACCAATTATTCATAGATACTCTAATCATTGTCTCTCCTGGAACATACCCCACCTTGGTTTTCAGGTTGCGTTCCACTAGGAATTTAGTTATCTTGGATTCCCAGTCCTTAAATATCATTGCTCCTCTACGACTAATATTATCTTGGATTCACTATCTCATCCTCTAAGAGCATAAGATGCTAGATGTTTACCCAATCCTCCATTCTTTCTTCCAAGTGAAGACAAGAATGATGTGTCTATTATTGGACAGTTAGCATTGCTTTGATAGCCAGTGGCCTAGTTAATGCATCTGCAAGTGTGTTGGAATAATGTCAAAAGTCATGCTGGCGAGATGCATTGGGAAGTTGGCATTGCCTAACTAGTGGCAGGAGTGTTGGCATTGATGTCAACGAGACTAGTTCAAATGCTTGGTGGAACAAATGTTGGTAGTGGTGTCCCAGGAGTAATCTCATGGTAGTTGTAGGCCCCATGAAGAGAATAATCATAGTAGCAGACTTATTGCAGAATCCATAAAATGGTGATTAAGTGATCGACCAGGAGGAAGTCCATGGTAGCTGCAGGATTCATGTAGAGGATCACCTTGGTGGTTTTGATTTCAGCTATCTCGAGAGTCAAGGAGTAGAAAAATGGCAGATATTTTGGAGCCATATTAGAGGTAGCATATGGGATTAAATCATACAATGGATCCCATCCATTGGAAAGTGTTTTGTAAGATATTTCCAATGATATGCAGAAGTCGAAAAATGGATTCCTGGTTCAAATGTTATGGCTTGCCGATGATCAGGGACTTGAAGTCCTAAGAAGGCTGGAATATACAAGGTCCAACATATCGAAGATCAAAATATCAACACACCAACCTATCAGTGTATTAGTGATTTGAGGTCAGTATATCAATGCATCGGTGATTAAAGGCCAACATATCAATGCATCGGTGATTAGAGGCCACCATATCGGTGGATCAATGATCGAAGGTCAATGGATCAGCACATTAGGAGATTAGAAACCCATAGATTGGTGTATCAACATGACACATTGGAATGTAATAGCTTAGAATATCAGTGAAATCAGACTATAGGTCATTGGAGTAGACTGTATCATAGGTTGGAGGATATAGAAACCTTGAAGATCAGCTTATCGGAACATTGACATATTAGAGATTGCAATATCAAAACTATGTCAGGTCAAGAAACTTTAAAATTTCGTGATATCGATAAGTGTTTATAAGCCTTTAAAAGCACCAAGGAATGCCAAAGGAAAAATTAACAAAGGATTTTGGTGTAAAATCAAGGTTTGTGGGTCCTCCTCTGTCTCGTCTAGCATGACACATGGAAGGATGTGATTGGCTTTGACAAGGACACTTGGAAGCATGTGATTGGCTCTGATAGGGAAAAATGGTAGGATCTGATTGACTCCAATAAGGGACTAGTGGAAGTTGATGTCAGCATGACATGGTGGTGCGACATGACTCATGGTCACATGGTCACAAGAGTTCAGAGAAGCAAGGGTGTAGATAATTTGATAATGGGAGAATGGCAACTTTAAGGAGTCTAAAGGTTTAGCACCTTAATGCTAAGTAGAAGGTCATAGGAAGCGGTCTTATGGTGAGAAGTGCATTGTGAGGGCTAAGCACAAGGAGACAAGCAATTAGAGGATTATGATATCAGAACTTTAGAACAGTTGGTTATTGAAAGTTTTATAATAGAGGGAGCTTCCGATATTCGGTAGGCTCTTGATCATGTAAATCCATACAGCCAAGCGCATAGAGTGGTATCAAAGGAAGATTAGCTCCGAATAGAAACATTTCACTACTGTGAAGTTGCAATGTGGAATTTCTCTGATAGCACAGCACATAGAGTAAAGGTATATGGGTTGGCAACTACAAGTTTAATGTAAAAATAGAGGATTTGGTCTCACGAGTAATGGTGACTATCAAAGATCACTGGGTCAATGAATCAAGGACCATGATTGTTAGGAAAGAGTTTTGGGTCTATGTTCAGGTCATCTGAGAATTTATTTTTCACCATAGAGCTCCATGCACACAAACGATGGAGGACTGCAAGGTTGATCACTATTTCTACACTTGTTAAAAGAAATAGACAAGTGACGCAACAATGACAAGGAAGACCATGCCTATGTATAGTTGAGAAGCCATGCCGAAGGAAAACAAAGGCATGTGAAACCATGAGTAAGCATGGAGAGCCTTAGTGATAGGAGGTTTATTCACAGAGGGGAATGTTCCTGGAGGAGTGTGTAGATGGACTGAGAATTCATTCTTGATATGGAGAAACTGCCAAGTTCCCTCTCTCATGGTTAACACAGAGGTAGAGGACAAGTCATGCATGACAACATAATGGTAGAAACATGCCATGGTACACTCACAATGTGAATACAGGACAGAGTGAAAACATCAATCATGAGGAAGCAGAGGAACAAAACCCAGGAGCTCATATGTGCAAAGTGGGGGAAGCAACATATTTTCTAGAGAGATAAGCATAAAATATCTTAGTGTGTGCACTATTGTGTAAGACTGAGTCAAATCCTATTCTGCAGAGAGAGGCCAAGAGTGTGTATGTAGAGGTAAGAGGCCCCAAGAGTTGTGTTGTTGTAAGAAAGGTGGAAGTTTCCTATTGTGGTGTGTTAGGAAGAAGTTGCATTTGCACTGTGTGTAAGGTAGAAGTTGCATGTGCGATGTGTGAGCAAGGCCAAAGTTTCCTGTGTTGTGTGAACAACGTCATAGTTTCTTGTGCTATATGAGAAAGGCCGAAGGTGCCTATGCAATACAATAAGGCCGAGAGTTGTGTGTGTGCTATGCAGAGCAAGAGGTCGAGAGCTAAGTGCATGTTGATGAAGATAAAATACAAAGCTTCATTTAGAGGATGAGTTAATGTTGTTGAGAATATTAGTGGGTGGGTGTAGAGTGAGCAGAGTGACTAGATAAAGAAGTTGTTATCAGGTAGAGTGGATACGAAATTACATAGAACATTCAATTCCCATTTGAGTGTGTGTTGGTGCTAGCTTATAGGAAGTTGGTGCTTCCATCTCTAATGGGTTCTGGAGAAAGCTTGGGGGTTGGTGCCTCTTGAAAGTTGGCTTGCAAAAATCGAAGGAGTTGTAAGTTGCTACTTGCAAAAAATCCATGAGGTGGGTGCCTCACATGTTGCTTCTAGTAAGCTCGACAGATGTCTACAAAAATAGGGAGTTTGTTCTTCTTGCTAGTTGGTGCTAGAAAAACATCAAATGGATTCGGTGCTTCCTATGAGTGGGTGCTAACAAAACATATTGATGTAGTAGAGTAAGTTCTCTTATTTACATTAATAACAATAACAAGCTTTAGTGGTTTTTTCTCGAAAGGGTTTCCATGTAAAACCTTGTATCTCATTTATATGATTCTCATGGTGTGTGCTTGATTTTTGATTTCATATTAATACTCATTATATGGATGGTTGCCAAGTTTGAATAAGAAAATTAAATCGGCATAAAAAGGTTAAAATTATCCTTTATACTGATTTCCCCCCCTCTCAGTATTATCATTTGTTTCCAAGATCTAGCTCTCCCTCTCAATTAGGGAGAATATATTGCTTCGTAGTTTCTATCAAGCAATAAAACTTGTTTATAGGCTCCCTCTTAGCTAGGGACATGCAACATATCCTCGTGTGGAGATGATGGGAAAACCAACTTCTTGAAGATTTCTTTCCTTCAATGTCATGAATTTCTTCTTTATTATGGAGTCTTCATCTTTTGGGAAATTTTCATAAGGCAAAGACCATCCATCACTTTCATCCACGAGTTAGTCATTTCATCAGAAAGTGATCCATGAGTCTACATATGGCCCTTCTTCATGCCATTCAACCTTCTTTATGTTCTGTACTTTGGAAGGATCTTACATCATTCTACATGGTTCTGTTGGAGGACATTCACAGTTCTTCCCTTGTTAGCATTGCATAAGCTCATCTAGATATTGGTTCAAAAATAAGAAATGAACACTTAAATAAAAGTTAGCTTTGTGATGGTCCTTCATCATGACATCTTCTTGATGGCATCAAAATCCTGCATATAATTTGACACATTTCCCAAAGATGTATATTGTCAAGGGTCTTTATCTTTTCCATACTTCCATTGGAGTCTTCATATCTTTCATGGATATGTCATAGTTAAATATTTTAGTTTCGATATTTTGATTTCCTTCTTCCATGGTTGCATATTCTATGATATATTCCTTCCTTTCTTCACATTCTTCATTCTCCGGAGCTTCCTATTAGAGTTCCTCCAGCTACTATTAATCACCTCATATTCCATATGAGGACATATTATGTTGATCTCATCTAGTGCGACCCATGCCTTGCTGCATCCTTATATAGAAGAAGATCCTTTCCATTTGATCATGCTTCTCAAGATAGAGCAGTGATCCATATTACTTGCAACCTTTCAACATGTCTTTATAATATTGAATACATGCATACATACCTTATTTTTCCTTTACGTCATCTAGGCTTCTTTCACTAGCTTCATTATTTGAAAACAGCTTCAATCCTTGATCTTCTTCATCTCTTATGTCATCATATCATCATTCCATTAGTTCTAAAATTTGGAGTTCCTAATGAAACACTTGTTTCCTTTCTAGATTGGTGAATCTTCCAATGACGATTTCATCATAGAATGTTGAGGATCTTGCATAACCCTATTCAACAGATGTTACCTTTTGACCAATATATGATGAGCATTGTCCTGGATGAATTCTTAATTTTTCCCATAAGTGTCTCTTGATCTTTCAATGAGGTTCCCAAGAGCTATATCCTTCATAATTGACTGCCATATATTTTATGTCAGAAATCCTTCATTTTTCCTATGGTGATGTCATGAGCTCTCACTTATAATGCTTCTACCATGATGTCATCTTCTAATATGATTCATCTTATCATATTTACAATGCTTCCTATCTAGATAAATATTGTTTACACAAGTGAAGAGTACTTATTGGAGGAGATTATCTCATCTAGAGTAGAGATCTCTCACTTCCTCCTTCTTAAGCTTCTTCTTCTCAGGTTCTTCCACTTCTTTAGTTATATGGTATTCTTCTTTATTTCTCTTGTTATTATCATTCTTAAGTTTAGGAAAATATCTTCTAGAGTGCCCATATTCTTGACATTCATAGTACTCAACCTTTTCCATATTTCTTCTATTTCTTTTGTTGACCAAACTTTCCAAATTTTCCCTTTCTCTTTGCCTCTCAACATATGCTTAGTTTTGTTCATTTGATCTGACATCAAAATTCTCCGTTAATCTAGTTTCTTGAATTTTTCAGAGAGACCATAGATCATGGAAAGAAGTTGGTTATTTATTCCCATTAATACATGAAGTGAAGTTTCCTCATTATTATGGTGATGCATTTAATACTACAGTGGTCATTTCTTTGTCAGACATTTTTTCACCAGATCATGAAGTTGATCTCTTATTTGAGAAATCCTCATCATGTATGAGGTTATTCCTTCTTTGAAATATTAAATTTGCAGAGTTCTTGCCTTTTAGATATAACTTCTCCTATAATACTCACGAAAAACAACTATTGAAGTGCTTAATTTTGATACATATGGGACGAGGGAGTCCTTGATGGATTATATGAGAATCCTTTGAGCCCTCACTTCCCCTTTGATGTACCTAAAAAGTACTTGATCATCTTCTTCAATAGTTTTGGTGATTGAGCACTTGATGTGTTCTGTGACTTGATTCTCAATAAGGTTTAGATCTATTCTTTTCTTCCATGCAAGAAAATTTGAATCCCCAACCAATTTGTTTCTCTCTGTGGAAAAAGACATTTTGATAAATTAAGTTGAAGTCATAGATATACTTACTTGAGTATATTATGCTTTGTCCACTTTCATCCTCATTTAATTTGACAATGATATGTATAGTTGAATACTACTTCTTGATAGATTTCTTCTTCAAGAGTAATCCTTGATCGCTTTGGGAGATATATTACCTTGATGGAGTTCTTTAAAGGCTAAAGCTTTGGCTTAATGAGAGAGGGCTTGTTTGACAAACCCTTTTGAGAATCATGACAATGTTATTCAATTTATCCTTCTTTAGTCTTTGAAAAATATTCTAATCCTTAAATTATGGTTGAATAATGATCTTGGAAATGCTTTGAGGGTTTTTGGTGTTTCTTTCTACTTCCTTGATGATGATCCCAAGAATTTTGATGAAGTAGATTTTTTTGATCTAGTGTTTTGGTATGATGTAGATCTTTGAACTTTCACTTTGGAATGCTTGAATTTCTTTGATCCTTTTCTTGAAACTCGATCCTTGTGTGTCTCTTTGATTAGATACGCCTTCTTGACATTGAAAACTCTAGGGCATCAATAGATAGGTGATTTCGATACTTTGATAGTTTCTTGTGAGTTCCTTTTTACTTCTTGATTATGATCTTCTCTTTCTTATGTTATTATTGTTTTTTTTTCATGAAGACACTTACCATTGCATGAACAATATAGAGACAAGTGACACAGTATATAGGTTGTCAACCAGGCCAAAAACCTCTCACTCTTTGAGAGGAAAACCCAAACAAATTCTTTTTATAGAAACTTCGATTTTTGAATACCAAGACCATGACAAATAACCTTAACACTAGAGTCCTTCCAAGACCAAGTCATAAGCCTCCTATTCACCCTTACGTCAACAATACCCTTCATTTTCCTCTTCTTGGACTGCTTCAAAGTTTCAATCTCTTCTTGTAGGTTTGTGAATTTTTTCTTCACAACAGAAACCTTAGATCAAATTTTGATACTTGCATAGTCTTATTTTAGAAGGAGAATCTTTTCACTTCTACTTGGCTTCCCTTCAATGAAGTATTAACCCAATCTAGATCACCCTTGTATGTATACAATCTTCAGCCTCTCTTTGCAAACTTCAGATATGCCATCTTCACATGTGCGATGGTAGACTAGCCCAAAAATGGGGTTGGGGATATTTCTCAGTTTTTTGTTTTTTTGGGGGGAAAGCCCTATGTAACACCAACCCCATTTCATGTTTCATCATGAAATGTGTCTCATGTTTTAGTATTAGAGGAAGGCCCACTAACATGATATATACTTCTTGCATTACTTTGTTTAACATTAAGAGACATTCCCTCTACATATTTATGAGGCATGTTAACAATGCCTAAATTTTAAATTATGTATTTATGCTTTTCGAGATATTTGGCCACTAGATGCCTAAAGGGATCTACTAACAATTTAATTAGATAAAATAATTTTAAATTTTTTGTTAAACATTTCTTGCTTCTGGCTAAATAATTAGAAACTAGAAATATTTATCATGTTCATGAATTTGTAAACTGGCTAAAATTATTATTCAAGGCCAATTTTTTGTCTATTCAATCTCAGTGAATGAATGTTGGGTGTCACAACCTTTTTTCTTTTATACAAATACTAATAGAAAAATTGACTTATTGCTTTGTATGTTTTCTTGTGCCATTTGTAAGTAAGCTCTATTGTCAATTCACCGTTGTCCTTGTTTATTCACCATCATGCTTGATGATGTCCGCAACATATCTATATACACTTTCACCCAGTGAGTTGGCCTTTCAGTTGAATTCAATCAAAATAAAATACTCGAATCGTAACACTAGCTCTTTTCAAAAACCGAGGGCCACCTACGACAAGAGACAGAATCTTTTAATAGGAATAAAATGTATAGTTTCCAACATTACAATTAATAGTCAATAATTCCAAGGCTACATGCCATGGATATGTACAAGAGAGAATAAATTAAGGTTCAGGACAAGGATCAAGGGCATAGTTATAGAAATTTATAGCCCTTTTGGAAAAATAGCTAAACTCCTAGTTCATGGACAGAAAATACAACATTCCAGTGGTGAATTAAAAATGTTCACAACATGGGGAGGTTTTAGGGCTTGTAAGAAAACCGACAACCAAAAACACAATCAAACCACCTTTGAGAGAGGGAACCTGGAAAATCTTAGATTAGAGTTAACTCTAGAGTTGGTGAACATTGTACCTACAACAACATCGAAACCCAATTTTAGTGTCATGGATAAGTGCTAAAGAAAAGTTAGGGTATGAATAAATTATAAATTCTACCTAAGAATTTATTGCCGCTCTCTACCATCTTATCCCTTGCCATTCAATGTAGGGTTATTACCATAATTGAGCTGAACTCTAAAGAAAAAAAATAGTGAATTCTGAAATGAGGGATCTTACCTTTCTATGGTCGAGTTCTACAAGAATATAGGTCTTGAACAGTTGGAGGAAGAAGACAACCAGACCGAAAACAATGTAAACATGTGAATAGTGTCAAAGGGGTCGTCATTATAGGGAACATATTGATGAATTACAGTGAACCAATGTAAGAATAGTGTTACATGATAGAGCTAAGCCGATGGAGGAGTGTTTCCGAAGAGGTTTTTGTTTTATTGGTTTTAGAGCCTAGACACATTTGGAGGCTAGGTTGTAATGAGTATTAAGGTGGCAAGGTAGCGTTTCTGCTATGCCACCACTTTCTAATTTCCAAGATGAATTTTCTGTAGAGCTGGAGGGATTTAAAGGTGTCATGTTGTGACAAAATTTTCAGCCTTACTAGTGCGCATGACCCTCGCCACGTGACCCTGGCATTTTCTCTGACAACTCTATTTTAGTTTGTGCCTTACTAGTGCACAACCCTATCTTTTTTTTCACATGCCAGTTTTAGTTTGCGCTCCAAAACTTAGTGGCCCTTGTGCTACCTGCACTGCCAATATTGTTGGGTATGGTTTTTTAGAATGTAATATAGATATCACTACCCTATCATCATTTCGTTCATTCGGAAAGGATATCATAGCTCAATAGGCCCAACAAGCTCCTGTGAACTCCCCTCATCCACCATCTCTGTCAATAACATGATCCACGGCAACAACAGAGGTTGCACGCAGCTGAGGTAATCTACTTCTATCCCACCATGTTTTTTCTTTTACTATTGCATGTTCTGCACTCCTTCTGCACAATGGATCAGTATTATATCAAACTACCATCCTCCCTCCCATTCCCTACCCCCTGATTCCCCATCCACCTGTTTTCTCTACAACCTAACCATCTTTTCCTCTGGAAGCCCCCTCTAGTCCCCCACCCCCCCATCCTCTACATCATCTGACCCGCCCAACTCATACAACCTGTGACCCAACTCCCTCTCATTTGAATACTCCCCACTCCTCTTTGGATTGGGCCTATCCACCCCTTTGTTATGCCTCAAACCCCCTCGCTGCCGCAAATCCTTCTTCTCGAAATCCATCCTACATGTAGGGGCCGAGGTGGTCTTTGGTAGACAAACTTCTTTGGATCGAGTTCTTAGAGCTTTGATCACCCATGACCAGTTACCTCCATGAAGTAGTTATATTTCAACCATAAGGGCATGGCTAGCTCGCCCAAAAATCTAGCTTTTCATAGACTCTTCGAATCCAAACTTGTTGACATCATATTTCTACAAGAAACCCTAGGTGAGGGAAACCAAATTACCCATATCTTGGGATATTTGAAACCTGGCTAGACTTTCCTCCCCCTCGATGCAGGTGGGAGATCAATCGGTTTCTCTCCAGGATATAACCCACTCCATCAACTTTTAATCTACCTGAGAAGGAGTGGGTTTCACTGGGATAGACGTATTCTCTGCTGACCTTAGTATGAAACTTCAATTCATCAATGTTTATGGGCCTTCCCAAGGGAGAGAGGTTTTCTGGGACCAACTCTTAAACCTCTCTATCACCTCGGCAGAAAACCTTATCATTGGAGGAGATCTAAAATTTTCCATAGGTTTTGGTGAGTCTTGGGGCTCTTTAGTATAGGTTGACTCACTCTTTGATACCATGGAATCACTTTCGAAAATCGCCCATCTAACTGATATCCCAATGAATAGAATGTTTCCCACATGGAGAAACATGAGAGATGGGGAGGCATATTTAGCCAAAAGATTGGACAGATTTTTAATAAAGATCTCGGTGTTACAGAAATTATCCCTCTATAGATAATGGGTCGGATTTGGAGGTATCTTTGGTCACTCCCCTATGTTCTTGGAAATCGTAGGTACTCCAAAGAATCCCAAAGCACCATACAAATTCAACTTGACCTGGCTCCCAGACACGACCTATACCAAATTAATCACTGATTATTAGCTGGCAAACCTTCCCACAAGGGGATGCACCTTATGAGCCTCATACATGGGTAATTATATGGGCTCATTTTACCTCCTAATCTAGTCAAATCAACCATTCTCTTAGCTTATTGTATGACTTTATGATTATATTTATGCTTATGGTGTGAGTTGAGTTAGTTATGACACCATGTGGTCTAACATGTGTTTAATACAGATTATTGATGAATTTTTAGGTAAAAGTCAAGGATCGAGTGGACAAATGGTAGCAATAACTCGAAGTGGATAAAGGAGAGGACTTATAGGAGGAAATCCCCCTCATTTATTATGCCTCAGTTCGAATTCCCCTTCATTCAGTTCAGAGTACAAGTAGCCAAATCATGCATTAGAAGGCAGTCGAGCAAGTGGAGGATGATTGATGATTATCTCGAGTTTTGGGAGCCAAGCCTCCATGATTTTAAGGTAGTTGTTGGTAGCTTCATTTTTATAAGTAGAGATGCCTAGGCCTCACTAGGGTAAGATTTTTTACGGATTTTTGTTGTATTTTTTCTTATGTAAACTCTCCTCCAACTTCGAGCTTATTTTGTTGTGACAGTTCATGTAATCTTGTTATTATTTTGATAATAAAGATGGAATCCTTCCTGATCTAGCACTAAGTTACCTCAGAGGACTAAAGCTCTTTGGTTAGGGCCCAATCCAAGTAACCAAGTTCCTCTTTACTTGTATTTGTGTGTTTTATTTCAGTTTGTAGATTAGGTTGTTGTTAGGTGTATCTCTTTTATGGTTAAGAATAGGTTGCTTTTGATGATTCAGTAGTTTGCTTCAATTTATGATTTCTATAGTAGGTTAATAAGTGATAAAGAAAATATTCAAAAGGATAGCAACAGTTCCCTGGCCTCTCTTCCTCCCTTTGGGACCATGATTTGAGGTAAAGACCCTTTTACTGCCCCAAAAGCACAAATTTTCCTCATTGATAGGACTTCTAGTGTTTGCAGCTTTTTAGTGGTTCATAGTTTGGTTTTGTTTTGTTTCAAATATTCTTCATCATGCTCACTTCTTTATTTGCAATAGTATTCTTTCATGCTTTATTTTATTGCAGCATTCCTTAGCATTTCCTTTCATAGATCATAGTTTAGACTAGTTTGATGCAAAACTCTATTTTTCTTAGACGCACTCATTTCCTTGCTTGTTTGATCTTATTGGTTGAATGTCAGTTCCTTTGTAGTAGATCTCTTCTAGTAGTAGGCTATCTTGTCATCCATCCCATCCTCCATCTGATCCATGCCCTACAGGTCTCCCAAGTCTCACCTCAATTTTGCATTAGTTTCCGGCATTTTCCATAGAACTTCTTCTTCTCTCCTTGAGAAAATCCAATCATATTTCTTTCTCTTGGTGGTTCACGGTAGACCATAAGCACCCTAACACCTCATTCCAACCTTCATCCACCTCTTTTTCCGACTCTAACACCCTCAAAATAGTGAAAACTGCTCTCGGCCTCCTCCTATATGCCTCCTATAGAATGTTGTTTTTCCTCCTGTAGATTTCCTGTGTCCTCCTGTAGATTTCCTGTGCCCTCCAGAAGGCCACCTCAGACCTCCTAGGACCCATCAACCCCATCATACTTCTTTTCTAGTCCCAAAACCACACTCCGATGCCACCTATTCGCTACCACATTCACAAACAATAAATTACATGCATGTCAAATTCACATAAAAATACATAAAAATCCAAAAAAATGTTTTTTTCTCATTTAATTCCAGGAATAGCTTAGTAAGATGTTGTTTACTTCCTTGAGTAGGGAATGACATTTTTTTTATGGCTTTTTGCAAAATTAGGATTAGTTGGTTAATTAGGGTTTATTTGGTTTGCTTTACATTTCAATCTTTCTCCTCTCTGTAGTTAGAGTAGTATGTAGAGTAGTCTTTCTCTTCTTTCATCACATATAGAGCTTCTTCTAGAATCCATAAAAGTTGGTCTGAGCTCCTAGTGATCTTGCACTGGCTGACCAAGTGACAACCTATAGTAAGAACTAGTACTTGTGCATACAACACTGTCGCTTCCAAGTTTGTTATGAACTACTGGGTTGGTAAGAGTAAAGTAATGTTTGATTTAAGGCTTTTGTGGAAGTTTTTTGCAGTGGTGGACAATCCGGATCACACCACTGCAAGAGTAAAGTAGGAAGCCCAAGAGTTGTAGCATTAATGCTGCAATACTGGTGCTCACCACTTTTTGGTGCCACTTCTAATGAAGCGTCAGAGTATTTTGTGATTGCTACTTTCTTCTATTTTCTATTGTAACATTCTACTAATAGTTTATTTAAGCAAAAGTAGACTAGTCCTTTCTTTTCCCTTAGTTATGCATTTCCTTGCTTTCCTTTTGAATTTCACAAATTTCATTTCAGCAAGAGTAAACTAGCCTTTATTTTCTTTCAAGTTCTGCATTTCCTTGATTTCCTCTTCAATTCTGAAAATTTCATTTCAGCTAGTTGCAATTTGTTTTTCCAATCAATTTTAGTTTTGTAGGTACTACCAGTGTGGGGGAAAAAGAAACAAAAACGAACAAAAAATATTTCCTTTCATGCCTCGTAGGAATAGAGAAGTCAGGAATTTTTTTTCCCAATGCCCCCATTGCTTCACACAACCAACCTTCTCTCTTCTTCAATGGCTGCGATCAAGAGTAACCCTTAGGTGAACAATTAGACATATTTGAAGAACCTATAGGGGAAGAAGAAGAAGAAAAAATTCCTTTGGAGTCAATGGCTAAACATATAAATGCGAGGGGAAATGGAGAGAATAGAGGGTACCTTTCAAATTTGGGAGACCAACGGGGACACCAAAATTAAGAATATAAGCCCTTCCACCCTACCTCATTTCCATGGTCTAACTAAAGAAGAACCCAACACCTTTTTGTTTGAGTTTTTCGTTATCTGTCAAACCTATGGCTATGAAAAAGATGAGCAAAAGTTAAAATTTTCCCCTTCTACTCTCAAGGATGCAACATTACGCTGGTTCATGGGATTACCTAGCAATAGCATAACAACTTGGGTTGAGATGCAACAAGCCTTTAACAACAAGTATCGAGACTATTGTAGGTCAAAAGATACTAAATAAGAAATTTTCCAAATGACCAAAGTGATGAATCTCTGGAAGACTATGAAGAGAGATTCCAACTCAATTATAAAAGGGTTGGGTTTACACTCAACCCTAAGTCTCTGAAGCTGGTCCTGCTTAGGGGAATTCAGGAAGAACTTTTAGACACCCTCCATATGCTAGCCAGGGGAGACATCTACCAACTGTCCTATGAGGACATAAAAACGATTTTTAGAAATCATTCTAGAGTAGCCAAAAAGAAAGGTAGGGGGAGTCAACCCATAGCCAGTGCCTCTTCCTCTAACTCATCGATTAAATGAGAAATTAGGAACATGTTGGAAGAAATCAAGAGTGAGATGTTGCAGACTCTTGCCATGCAAATCGATACCTTGCATATCAAAAGGAAATAAGAGGAAGCAAAGAGGGCTTTGGCCATTTTTTTCCCTAGATGCACCAGGAGGCATCCTAGGAATGAATGCCCATTGAAATCTATAGAGGTTTGTTCAGTTTGTGAAGAAAATAATTCTACAGATAACTGCCCTTTCTTACCTGGACTTAAAGTTGTATATCAAGGGGTTGATGGAGTCATTTAACAACTCTATTACATAAACAAAAGAAGGCCACATGGACCTAGATCATACCAACAGGGGATGCAAGGGACATCTCAGGCATACTACAACCCCAACCAAGTCACCTCCATACCTTCTTGGGTCACCCTACTCATCCTTCCTCGTCCACACCTCCTCCTTAGTCCTTTACATCTCAATATCATGCCCAAGTAGCCAACCATTCATTTCAATCCTATGCTCAGCCACAACCTCAGTAGAATGTAGCTCATCAGGGGTGGAGGCCCCAATACAACTCTCCTCCTTCTCTTTTTCCTCCACCACCTGCCCAACCACAACCACTACCTCCTGCTCCTTCAAAGCAACCCCAAATGTCTGCCCAGCCGAATCTGAACCTGAACAATAGATAGGCTCAACAAGTGTCTAGTGGGGAACCATCATGCCCCAACTTATGCTATGGAGATTTAAGAAATTAACTTGCAATCTGGGAAAGTTCTCCTAGATAGCAAAACTCCACACAGGGAGGTTGAGGAAGATAAAGAGGGAAGTGAACCTAATGAAATTCCACCCTTTCCTGAGAGACTATCCATGACATCCCAGCCTATCCCCAGAAGAAACTAAACTCCTGGGGGAATTGAAACATTTATTTGTGAAGATACCACTTCTCCAAGCCATAAAAGATGTGCCTATCTAGAATAGGTTGATCAAGGAGAAGTGCTTTAGGCATCTAGGAAGGCGCAAGAGAGATGTCCCAACCATCAATGTGATAGGGCAACTATCTGATCTGATGTTGGGGCAGGTAATCTGTCCAAAATATTTGGACCCTAGAAGCCCAGTAGTTGGTGTCCACATCAATGGCACCATGATCCCACATAGCTTGATTGATCTAGGAGTTGCCATTAATGTGATGAAAAGGACACAATGCTCAAACTCAACCTCTAGGGATCCTTGAGGATGTTGCGTTGTGTTATATTCTTTCCACATAGTTAACAGGGGGTTTGAGGGGTACCCGTAACCCCACTTTATGGGGTCCGGGGAAGCGCCCCGAAAAATTTTGGTTTTGGACCCTATGTTAGGTTGGGCGGACCCACCTATGGTTTTGTGCATGATTTTCGCACATGTTTTTCGGACGCAATGGTTTTTCGGTCCATGGTATTGGATCGATGGTTTTTTGGTCTATGGTATTGGACATGATGGTTTTTTGGTCCATGGTATTGGATGCTTCGGCATGTATAAATATGTATTGTAACATTGAAAGGAAAATAATGAAAAATCAAGCTAGTAGTCTCGGTTTTGAGACCCAATGGGAAATCTCTGTGTATATGTGTTTTATGTGTTATGCTCTCGAATTTTTATTTTTCCTGTGATTTAGAATTAGTATGCAGGTAATTTCTGTACGGGGTTAAAACCTACATTTGGTATCGGAGCTGTTTTGGCTTCAAGGGGACGCCTTTGTTGCTGAGGGGTTTCGCGCGGGCCTGTGGTAGACCCTGTTCAGTGGGAGATCTGCTAGATCGATTCTGGTGGTGAAAGAAGATGGCGAGCAGCGGAAAGATAGAGATTGAGAAGTTCAATGGTCAGAGTTTTGAGTTGTGGAAACTCAAGATGGAGGATCTGTTGGTGGATAAAGATCAGTGGATCGCGGTAGATCCGGGTACTAAACCAACGGGAGTGACCGATGAAAAATGGAAGAAGTTGGATCGGAAGGCAAAGAGCACAATACGATTGTGTGTCTCAGATTCAGTATTGTTGAATGTATCAGGGGAAGCTACGGCGAAGGCTTTATGGGACAAGTTAGGGACTTTGTACCAATCTAAGTCTCTGGTGAATAAACTATTCCTGTGGAAAAAGTTGTATAACCTGAGGATGAAAGATGGAGACTCGGTGACCGAGCATCTGAATGCGTTTAATACTGTGGTAAGTCAATTATCATCTGTTGATATTAAAATTTCAGATGAAGGTAAGTGCATCAATCTGTTGTGTTCTCTACCAGATTCGTGGGATAGTATGGTTATTGCAATAGGTAGCAATGCAACTGCTTTGCAGTTTGATGAAATAGTCTCAGCCTTGCTGACGGAGGAAATGAGGCAGAAAAATATGGACAACCAGAATGGTGATGCCTCGTCTGTACGAGGACAGTCCCAGAACAGAAACAAAAATAAGTCATCGAGTGGGAGATATAAATCTAGAGGGAGATCTAAATCTCCAGGAAAACCTATAAAGGTGGTGTGCTGGAAATGCAGAAAGGAAGCGCACTTCAGAAGGGAGTGTAAATCTAAAGCTCCTGATAAAGGAAATGGATCTGATGATGCTCCTTCTGCAGAGGCAAAAACCACCTCAGATGAAGGTGGGGATGTGTACTTGGCTTCTTCAAGTACACATGTAGATCATGAGGCATGGTTAATTCACTCAGGTGCATCCTTTCACTTCACTCCCCATAGAGAGTGGTTCTGCGAGTATGAGAAATACGATGGCGGTGATGTCTTCTTAGGAGATGATAAGAAGGCTAGAATCATTGGTCATGGAAAAGTAAAGTTGAAGTTGCAAGGTGGAAGGGTTAGAACCCTTCTGAGTGTTCTACATATTCCTGCACTGGCCAGAAATCTGATTTCTGTAAGCAAGTTGGATGATGCATATGTAAAGACAGTGTTCGAGAAGGATACCTGCAAGATAGTTCGAGGAGCACTGGTATTGATGCGGGGAGTTCGGATTGGAACTCTGTACAAGCTGCAAGGTAGCACTGTTGTTGACGGGTGCAATAGTTTTATGGTTCCTGAAATGGAGCAGAAAATCTAGTGGTCTCTGGAGAGAAGACCATGTTGTGGCATCAAAGGCT
>APFE030869032.1:109222-129639 GCA_000404065.3 Pinus taeda | reverse complement strand
AACATTGAAAGGAACATAATGAAAAATCAAGCTGGTAGTCTTGGTTTTGAGATCCAGTGGGAAATCTCTGTGTATATGTGTTTTATGTGTTATGCTCTCGCATTTTTTTATTTTTCCTGTGATTTATAATTCGTATGCAGGTAATTTTTGTACGGGGTTAAAACCTACGGAGGAAAACCACGACTGTGTTGCAGCTAGTAGACTGCTCCACCGTGAGCCCCTGTGGGGATTATGGAAGATGTGATGGTCTCCATTGATTATTGGTAGCACCCTATTGGTTTCTTAGTTCTCTAGCCAAAGATAAAGCTCACTGGGTATCCTCTTATTCTTGGAAGACCCTGGTTGGCTAGTGTCGATGCCTACATCAGTTGTTGATCTGGGAAGACCATAAAGAATGAGCATATGTCTAAGAAGTTAATCTTATATCCTCCTCTCCAACCCTTTTTAGAACATGATCTACCTCTCTAGTTGGAGGAGGAAAAGGAGGATGAAGTCTATTCTACACCATTTTGTGCATTAGAAATCACCATGGGGGGGAACAACAAGATGAAAATGATATGATTGAAAATCTAGTTTAGAATCCACCTCATAGTGTATCGCCATTAGAGGACATAGTAAGATAAACCCAAAACAACCCCTCAACTGATCTCTGGTGGTCGACTCCACTTCTCTTCATGTTAAGAATATAGAGTTCAGCCCAGAAGGAACCTTGAAAATCAATCCATCCCTATCCACTTCCTAGGAGAAGGAACTATGTAGCCTGCTGAGAAAACACCTAGATGCCCTCGCCTTGAGTTATAAGGAGATGAAGGGAGTACACCCTTCAGTATGTACTCATCATATATACATCAAGGATTGTTTCAAGCCAGTCAGGTAACCTCAAAGGAGGATGAATCCAACACTTAAAGATAGTGCTAATGAAGAACTGCAGAAATTTCTTGATGTAGCATACATCTATCTCATCTTTGACAATGAATGGGTCTCTCCTTTGGTGCTAGTATCAAAGGAAAATGGTAAGTGGAGAATCTGTTTCGACTATCGGGAATTGAAAAAAGCCACTAAAAAGGACCATTTTCCTTTACCTTTCATAGATCAAGTGTTACATAGATCATGTGTTAGACAGTCTAGCAGGGAAAAAGTTTTTCTCTTTCCTAGACGGGTTTAGCAGGTACAATCAGATTCAAATCAGCCTGGAAGACCAAGATAAGACCACCTTCACTTTTCCTTGGGGTACCTTTGCATATCGGGTCCTTCCTTTTGGTTTGTGTAATGCTCTAGCCACTTTGCAAAGAGCGGTACTGTGTACATTTTCTAAATTAATTGTTGATACAATAGAGATATACATGGATTACTTTGCTCCTTATGGCTCTAACTTTTAGGAAGCTTTATCCAACCTAGGAAATGTTCTAGACAAGTGTATTGACCTATCCCTCAATCCTGAAAAATTTGAATTTTTGATGGCCGAAGGGACTATGCTAGGTCATGCAATATCTCAACAAGGACTACAGGTGGACCCCAACAAAATTGCCATCATCCAAAGGGTCCCACCTCCTCAAAACGTGAGAGATGTCAGAAGCTTCCTAGGCTTAGCTGGGTACCAACGGAGATTCATTAAAGATTTCAGCAAGCTAGCCTCTCCTTTGTTTGGCCTCTTAGGCAAAGATGTCAAGTTCATAAGGTCAGAAAATTGTCAAGAAGCCCTAGATACCCTAAGGAGCAAGCTTGTGACTACCCCAATTCTGAGAGGCTGAAATAGGGCCCTACCTTTCCACATTCACACAAATTCCTCGAACAAAGAAATAGGAGAAGCCTTGGGACAAATTGATGAAAAGTTACCTTATGCCATATACTTTATAAGCATAAACTTGTCAAAGGCGAAGTTCAACTACAGAGTGATCGAGAAGGAACTCCTAGCTGTCATGCATTCCTTAAACAAATTCATACATTATATCACAAACTATCAAACCTTTTTGCACACTAATCATGTTGCAATTACATATTTAATGAACAAATTGTATGTGAATTCTCGCATTATTAGATGGTTTCTTTTTCTACAACAATTTTATTTCACCATTGTTAATAAGCCTAGTAAAGAAAATGTTGTCATTGATTTTTTGTCTAGAGTAAATTTTCCTGCAGGTGAAGAAGGAATGGTGGATGACCAAATGCTAGATGAACATCTGTTTGCTATCTCAGTACTCTCTCCATGGTTTTCTGACATAGCAAACTACTTGGTTTCAGCACAGTTCCCAGCACACATGTTCTCAAAAGAGAAGAGAAAGATAGTGAGGAAAAGTACCCCTTTCACCTGGATTGGGGGAAATCTCTTCAAACTAGGCCCAGATTAGATCTTGAGAAGACATGCCAGGGAGGAGGAATTATTTGACATCCTCCTCACCTATCATGATGGGCCTTGTGATACTCATTTTGCATAAAAAATAACTGCGTTCAAGATACCGTAAGCATGCTACTACTGACCCACTCTTCATAAAGATGTGAGGAGATATACTAGCCAGTGTGATCGGTGTCATAGGATGGGGAAACCTACTCTAAAGGATGAGATGCCCATGCAACCTCAAGTGACCTTTGAGCCATTTGAGAAGTGGGGCATGGACTTTGTGGGCCTTATCAACCCTCCTTCAAAATAGAAATAATACATCATTCTGTGCACCAATTACCTGAAAAAGTGGGCAAAGACAAGAGAAATCAAAATAGTGACAAAGGAAAAGGTAGTTGATTTTTTTAGAGAGAACATATTCTACAAGTTCGGGTATCCAAGAGAGTTGGTCACAGATCAAGGTAGTCAGTTTACTTCCAATTTGATTGAAGACCTACTCACACATCATATAATCAAGCACAAAACTTCCACCCCATACCATCCACAAGCCAATGGGCAGGTGGAGGTCACTAACAGAGCATTAGAAGGGATCCTGACAAAGATAGTGAGCAGTAGTAGAAAAGACTAGGCAAACATATTAGTTGAGGCCACTTGGGCCTACAACACAACATGGAATACCACTACAGGGTTCACACCCTATGAATTGGTCTATGGGAAGAAGGCTTTGTTGTCAATATAATTTGAAATCAATACCCTTAGGATGGAAGCTCAGCTGGACCTAGACCTCAGCCATGCACAGAAAGAAAGATTACTTCAGCTCAATGGATTGGATGAACACAGAATGCATTCCCTTCTCCATATAGAGTTAGTTCAACTTCAGAGAAAGATATGGCATGAAAAAATATCAAGGAGAGGAAATTCAAAGAGGGAGATTGGGCACTATTCTATGATTCAAGATACAAAGATTTCAAGAGCAAGCTAAGGACAAGATGGCTGGGACCCTACACTGTGGAGAAGTGCAATGAAAATGGTTCAGTTCTGATCAGGACCATTGATGACGAAGCCATCGTCATGCTTATCAATGGACACCGGTTGAAACTCTACAAGAATCCCCTCTCCAAGAAAGATTTCATTTAAGATTTGAATAAGAGAGTGATGGTAGTGGAGCATGTCTTAGCCTCCACTTCACCCACTCACTGAAGAAAAAGAAAAAAGAAAAAATAAGGACTCAAGTGAAAACCTCCCTGAGGCGCTTGAGTCCCATCATTGGGTTGAAAACCTCTTCTGAGGATGCCCAGTGATGTCACAAAAAGAAGAGAAAGAAAATAAGATCCCTGGGTGAAAACCACCCTTGGAGGCACCCAGGGTAGGCAATTAGCGTGAAAACCTCCCTCAGGCGCCCTAGTTGTTTCCAAAAAAAAAAAAGAGAAAAAGAAAAATGATTTTTCATTTACATTGGAGGTTTGTAGGAGGACTTCGGGAAGAAGAAGAAGGTGTTAAGCGAGCCCTAAAACCAACACCAGAACCTATCCTACCTTCCCAAACCGTTCTCCATCATTCTTGGCATTTCTTTCACCTCACTATGCTTCTTTTTTGAGAACTATGTTTTCTATAGGAGGCTCTGTGTTTTTACAGGAGTCTCCTGTAGGAAGTACAAAGAGCAAGAAATGGGTGTAAAAGGTAGTTTTAGGGACAAGGATGCTTCATAAAAAAAATATAAACCCTCCTATAGTCTTCAAACCTCCTTGCCATCATTTTCGAGCCTGAATCACACCCCAAGCATCATTCTTCTTCCAATCGAAGAAAAACACAGAAAAAAATAGTTTTTCAGGAAAATAAAAAAAAACAAAAGTAAGAAATGAAACAACACCATCCACCTTACCTGAAGCCTACCTATTACCTCTCCATCTCCATCTACATCTCTGGCATTATCCCCATAGCTCCAAGTATAGAAATAAGCTGAAGTTTCAAGGAGAGAAGTAGCTAACAGGAGCTCCTGTACGAATTTCTGTAGCAGTTGATCCCATTAAAATCGAGCATCAACAGAAGGAGAGTGCAAACATGAAGGTTGAAGAAGACACTTGAAGAGAAGATCCAGCCAGGGGAGAACCTGCATAAGACACGGCCACACATCAGCAAGCAGACAACACGCATCAAAAGAAACAAAGGCATGCAGCAGAGAGAGAGAGCCACAACACCTCACAACAAATACATTCGGAACTCAGGTAAGTAACTAACCCACTCCTCTATTTGAATTTGTGTAATTATAAGGCATGCAAAAGAAACAATATGGTTGATTCTAAACGAGGGAAAGGTGGCCAATTAACTTGGCCTCCTTCATCTAGTTGACTCCACTCATCCAAAGATGTCACCTAGATGTGCGCACAATCAACTCAAGAGAGATGTCAACGACAGGTAGTGGAGGAAATGTGAACTCCGATGCAATCATGAGGGATGATTATGATGAGGAGCCATGATGGCAAGGCAGGTGAGGACCAACAGTCCAAATATGGCCAACATATACTTTTCCAACTCACATTCCATCACCGGAAGTATCCATAAAGGGCAAGAAGTACTCCTCTCCGAGCACTCTCACCACCTTTTCCTTCTTTCTCTCCTCAAAACTTAGCTACATCAGTATCTTTGTGCCCCCACAGCCTTGTAAACATCGTTCTCCATTGATCTCAACCATATTCTTTCTCTTAGTGTTTTCTACAGAAGCACTTATAGGTTCTACAAGAATTCTACAGGAGGGACGACACGCTTCTACAGGAGGGACAATGAGTTGTTTTGAAGGGAGAAAAAATAGGTTTTAGCACGATATTCGGTCTAAGGAGGGAGGTTCCGTGCATGCCCCCATTGAATATCAAAATATGGAAGCAGTGGTTTAAATTTTAGTGGGAAATAAAGCCTTTAGAAAGAGGAAATACATAAAAAAAACTCTGCTTATTTTAAAAATAAAGAAAACACAGTCTCCTCTGCTTCTTTGTTTTTCTTCAAAAATTGTTGTCTCCATCTCCACATTTGGTTTCCCAAAGAATTATAAACCAAATGACAGGAGGATTTATGTGGAAGGAGCCCACCAACTCCTTCAGGATTCATGCACATCGCCAAGTAGTGGACATATTCGCAAGAGCAAATTGGATGAAGTTTTTTGAGAAATTTCGAGGGTTTGATCAGGAAATTGCCCAAGAATTTTCCTACTCTTTGGTACCTCACACCAGAACACGTGCCACTATCACCTTTAGAGGTATTTACATGGATATAACCCATAAATTTATCAGTAGGGTCACTACTCTTTCTCTTGGGCTGCCTTGGAGTAAGGATGAGAAACCAATTTGCCAGGTTGCCAAGAAAAAATTCTTCCAAAACAATGAAACCCATATAGAGGATAAAAATGGAATTAGAAGCGCTAGAATACCATATCCTTGGGATGAGAATGGCTACCAAATAATCAAATATATTTCCTGTGAGGGGAGGTAGAACATTGTCTATGGTTATCACTTTAGAATCCTTCATGAATTAAGGTATGGCATGGACACTCCAACCCCTCAGAAGCTCAGCATCCCCTACTTCCTCCTGTAATCCCTCATTGACTCCAGCACTAAGGTTCAAGCAAGAAATTCACAACAACTAGTTGACCATGGGTTAATCAAAATTTTAGTGGAATAAGCCCTCCATTCATTTATACTCCCTATAGCATGGGAAATCTTCCGAAACATGACAGTTGAGGATGACATAAAAGCCCTAACCTATGATATCAGTCCTACTAGCAGTGAGGAGGAAGAGAAAAAAGGGGGAGAAGGTGAAGCAACTGGTGACTTAGCAAAACAAGAAGTGAAGGAGGAACAAACTAAGATAGAAGAGGAGAAAGCTGAAGAAAAAGAGAAAGAAGAAATAGAGACAAAAAAAGAGACAGAAGGAGGAGACAAAGAGCAGAAAAGACTGAACAAGGAGAAGTGTCCCCTGAGACTCTAGAAGGAGAGGTAGCAACTGCTCTCACTACCCTCAGTACACTAATTGAGCCAAAACAAAAGAGTAAAAGGCGGGTCTCCATGTATTTCAGGGCTAGGAAGAGCAAAAGAATCAAAACAGGGAAACCTCAACCCTCTTCAAAAGTGCTAATTACAATTGAAGATTGACCCCTTACCCAAGGAAAAGAATCCCCTTCCAAGGCACCTATCATATATGAAAGGGGGACTACTAGATCTCGCACATGGAAAGAAAAGGTAGAACTATATGACCCAAAAATAGTCCTACAGGAGGCTCAGACAGTTCTACAGGAGACACTATCAAAACTACAAGAGACCCAAAAGCTTGAGAAAGAAATGGAAGGATAGACATAGGTAAGGGAGGAAGAAATAGAGCTACAAGAACCTGATCCCCAGCATAGTCTTGCCTCCTGCTACAACCTTTTGGAGGGAGGAAGAATAATTCCACAAAAAATTTCAATTCAACCATTCTTTGAATTAGAGAAAGAGAGAATAAGAACAAATAGGTGGATGAAAATAGCCAAATCCAAAGGAGTTGAGGATATTGGCCATATGGAGAACAAACTTAGAGAAATGGGCAGAGAGTTGAGTGTTGATAGATTTTAAGCTTCTGTGGTAGTTTTTTGTACTGGAATGATCAGGATTATTCACAGTATTTTGTTCATTCTGTCGACGTTTCACACCCCAAAGGGGGTCCATCATCAGGACTAAATTTGATAGAATATGAATGATAGTTCATTGAGTGTTGTCAAACACAGGGAAGCAATTACAAGAAACCACCTTGAAACTAAAAATGAATTGCTAAGGAGGCATCTACAAGAGAAAGAGATCCAGCTCGCATGCATGGCTAGCTTATCCATGGAGGCATTGCAATGTAGAACACCAGCAAAATGCTATGGCCTATATCTCAAGGACCAATGGTTGTAATTTCAGATAAAGACTTTGGCACAAAGAGGCACAATGACTTTGCAAGATTACAAGAAGTTTATGGACCTGTGTGACCAAAGCACATCAGAAGATAAGGAAAATATGGCTGAATTCTACCTACATAACATGGCCCTCACTGACATGAATGTGTGGGACCCTAATGCCAGGCTAGGGGTCTTGCAACTAATGGCCATGGCCTCATGGATGAACCATGAAGAGTTGAGGGCAACAGAAATAAGAAGGTTGATGATAAAAGAGCAGAGTGAGCCATTAATGATCATAGCTAAGCCATCAAATCCCATGGCACTCATCAACACACATAACCTACTTGCTAATAATCCTCAGATTGCCCCCAGATATATAAGTGATTAGGCACAAGCCATTGCACACTTTGAGGATATGCAAAGGCTACTTGGGGATGACTTTGTGCATGCATGTATGAGGAGATGGAACACCTTACCACACAATCAGTAGATCAGGGAATATCATTCCCCCATGAGGATGAACGAGGCATTAAGGAGAGCCAATGTAGAAGCGGTCCATGGAGATGGCGAAGGTCAACTGGATTGGCCTCAAATTGAGTCTCCCACTGCTATTAGGCATGTTGGAAGGTAGAAGATAAGAAGAATAGGAGGAGTAGTTGGAAGAGATAGAAAGGAAGGTAGGATTCTATGACAAGGAAGAGGAGACCACATCAAAAGCATGGGATGCTACGGAGGCCACTAGGGCCATAAAAGATGAGGAGATGGACTAAGTTGCTAAGAGGATGAGCAACACTTTCAATAGGGGGTGATAATGAGCCTCATAATTGGGTAATTATATGGGCTCATTTTACCTACTAACCTAGTCAAATCAACCATTCTCTTAGATTATTGTATGATTTTCCGATTATATTTATGCTTATATCACATATTTCATTTAAATTAGAATATTTTTATTATAAGAACATCACTAGAACTAAGTTATTCAGCTATATTGAAATTCTAAATTCACTATTTAATTCTAAATTTAATGAAATACATGTTTTATGGAGTGATTTGAGTTAGTTATGATGCCATGTGCTCTAACATGTGTTTAATGTAAATTATTGATGAATTTTGAGGTCAAAGTCAAGGATCCAGTGGACAAATGGTGGCAATAACTCGAAGTGAAAAAAGGAGAAGACTTATATAAGGGAATCCCCCTCATTTATTACTCCTCACTTAAAAATCCACTTCATTCAGCTCGAAGTACAAGCAACCAAATCATGCATTAGAAGGTAGCCAAGCAAGTGGAGGATGACTAATGATTATCTCAAGTTTTGGGAGCCAAGTTTCCCCGATTTTATGGAAGCTATTGGTAACTTCATTTGTATAAGGAGAGAGTGTTATAGACATATTTGGGCACTTCAATCCCAATCTTATATGTCAATAAACTAGGGCTCTTTAACCCGTAAAAGTGTTGTTTCATACCCTAAAGGATCATGGTCAACTGATTACATCATTCCCCAGGAGTTCCACTTGAAAGCCCACTCAGAATTGGCCAAAACTAGACCATACTGACTGCTCCACTATCAGAGTGTGATGCATATTGACTCCTACACAAGGCAGGTGTGATGCATACTGAAGAGGCCATCTATGGGGTGTGAAAAGCAAGAATGGACAAATTTCCGAGACAATTTTCTAAGTGGATGCTCATGGAATCTTCTAGAAAATTATCCTATGATAGATGCCTCTCTAAATTCACCTAAGGATGAGCAAGAGATCCAAGAAATATCCAAGTGGAACCAAGAAAAACAAGTGGAGTGACAGTAATCAAAAACCCAAATGTGACTCACACCCTTGCAAACATCTATAAATGGATCCCTCATCTAAGAGATCTGGAGGCTGGAATTTTGTAATTTCTAAGGAAGTGCTAATAGTTTTTCTTTGAGAAGGAGCATTGTCTTGTTGGGTGATCTTTCTTTTCATGAGGTGAAGAGGTCTTTGATGCTGGGAGGATGATGCTGGATCAGATAGCTGGGTTGTAATTATCCCTTCTATTTTAATAAAGTTCTTTGAGTTTTCTTCCATACCGTCATGTATTTATGAATGTTGTTATTTATAGACGCCATTTTATGTTCATTGTATTTCTGATTCTGCAATGCTTATGATATAATAGATCGAGATGCTTTGATGGTGTTTTGTTACTTTGCCTCTTCAGGTATTCCTTAAGCGGGATAAGTAGGAGAGGAGTTGCAAGCTCTATCAAGGAAGGAGTCAAGCGGAAGATCCAGGTTGGTCCCTTTGCTTCTCTCTTATCTACCATACATAGAGGAAATCACAAATTACTTTAATTATTTGTCTCTAAGATAGCTGCCAATCCTAGAGGGCTAGCAGACTGAAAAGACACTAGTTTTCCCGAAAGAAAAATGGCGACTCCACTAGGGATCGAATAGATGTTTTGTTTGTTTTGTTGTTTGTTTTATAAACTATAGACAGAGCCTAAAGCTAGCCAGATAGCCTTTGAACCGCTCTTGCTCTGTAATTGTAAAGTAGATGAATGCTACTTCAGTCAATCTCTAGTTTAGTTTACAATTTGAACATCTAACTTACAAGCATTCTAGATGCCCTTTTGGTAGCTCAGTAACCTCCCAATATTATAAATTTGTACTTTTCTCTTTACTTCCCATAATATCTCAGCTTAACTCACTGAAATCAACTGCAAAATTGAGCCAAAACACATCCCAATTGCACTCCTTGGCCCATTTCACTATTTTCCACTGGAAGCCAGTATGCATCACACTTCCCGAGTGTAGCAGGTGTGATGCTTCCCTGTTTATATGAAGCACAGGTGCGATGACTATAATCCTATTTCTATCCTTGAAATTTGAGGTTTTTTGTCCTTCTTTTCAGCTCTGTTTTGTTTCTTTTTGCTGCTTATGAACAATATCTCATTGTTGAAGCTTCCTTGTATTACATAGACCAGCCTCCATTGATTAGGATTAGTAAATGTTTTATGTATTTGTCCATCATTTACAATCCTTTGTCAAAACATTTCTTAAATCGATCTGTCGTTTTGGTGCAAAAAGTGTCATAACTGTCCTTTTGTGTCAAAAAGAGAAGTGTCGTAAGGTCTTCCTTCTCTAGATAGTCGGCTGAACTTTCTATCATGTATTTGATTTGATTTGTTCATAATTGAAGTTTCGAAAGGATTTTCTATTCGAAATTGAAAAGTGTCATTTTAGTCTTCCTTTCTATTTTGAAAAATAAATTGTCAAAATGTCGCTTTGAATAAAAATATTTCAAATCTTTACTTAGTTTTACTTTTTGGCATTTTTCACATTAAGGGGAACGAAAAACAAATACATCCATTTTCATTTGCATTTAGACTGTGTGCGAAAATGATTTAGGAAAAGTGCATTTAGTGTGTGCTCTTTGCTCTTTGTTCGAAAGAAACTATATCTTCTTTCCTTAGTAGCTAGGATTTTGATTGCTAAAAATAAACAACGATTGTTTATCATATTAGATTGCACTTTTTAGGAATTTTACATCTACATCATGTGGTGAGCCTTTGAAAGGAAAACTTCTAAACAAGATCAAATCTAAAATAAATTTCAATGAACTTAACAATGCTTTAGAACCTAACGCAACACATCTAATGGTCTAGGCTAGAGACGTGTTTCAGCATTGTAAAATATAGTAACTATTGTTTTCATCGAAGGTTGGATGATTCCTCCTCTTTGATATGACAAGTGCTAGGATGGACTTGTGCTCCTTGTACCGTCGAGTATATATTGGGAGACCACAATAGGCTTATATCTTTTATCCATAGGAAGTTGTGTTTACCACCCCGATTGCAATGCACTAAACACAACATTCATGAAGATTGACTTCCATACATAAGTCCTTGGTAATTTCTCTTTAATTTACCTCAAGGTGTATATTGTAGTTTTGCAATTGGTTTGGTAATCCCTCTGTCTAGATTTCTAGAGTAGTCACTTTCATTCCTTTTCAACTCCTTAAAAGAAAGGGTCCATTTGAGAACTTGTCACTTCAGGCTTATTAAAAATTGAAGGGGACTAGAGTCATATTTAGCTTTTTCTCGACTCTTAAAATTGAAAAAGAAAAGTTGTGTCAAAGAGTCATTTAAATTTATTTAATTTAGAATAACATCCATGTTCCTTCATTGATCTTAGGTTGATATTTTGGAGTCCACCAATCAAGGAATCCCACTTGAGGGGAATCAAAGTCCATTTTATTCTTAGGGAAATATTGGTGCTCCGTATATGGCCACATTGTCCCTTCCAGGAATCACAATTGGTCTGCCGATATGGCTATTCTCAACTTCTGTCATTCAAAACACCGTGATTCCTCAGCAATCGAATCACCAACCAGTTAATAATGAATTTGAGCCTTCGCCTTCTTCTTCATTTGTTTCTCCCTCGCCTTCTTCCTTTTCACTTGGTGAAAGTAGTGATGATAGTAACTGGGTGACTGAGAAGAAGAAGAAAGGGAAGGAGAAGAAGAAGAAGTTAGTTAAGCAAGGGGGCAACCATGCACCATCTGGTGAAAATCCGCATGCTGAACTTTCCAAACCCAAATATCCATCCATAATTTGCAAAGGGGACGATTTTCATCGAGAATGTACATGCATTCCTCGGACCTTGATAGAATGGTCCCCCTGTTCACACCATTTGATGTCACCAACCTCTGGTGATCACGTTGACAACACACCATCAAATAGTAATAGTGAAGTCAATGGACAGAAAGGAAAGGTCAAAGTTCCATGTGAAGGTGACCATACCCTCCCCCATTGTCCTTTTTCGGATGAAGCCAATAGATTCTTGCATAACCGTCTTGCTTCACCGCAGCTACTTCCATTTGGATACAGGAAGCTCTCCGAAAGTCCTTTACTAGTTGAGAATCTGACTGACATAACACAACTGTCGGTCAAAACACCTATCATTGAAAGTTTATCTTTCAAGTCCATACCAAACCAAAGTCAACAAGTCGAAATTGCAGTCAACCCAGTTAAACCTTCAGAAGGTCCACCTTCAGATGATACCATTCCCAAAGAGAGTGAGAATAATATCGTTGAAATTATTTTTATTACTTCAGAGTCCAATGAACTTGGGGGCATTCCACCCATTCCTTCACAACAGGAGGAAAATCCCCTAGTTCCTGCTACTTAAGGAGTCAACTCAACTTTCTATTTGGTACCCCCTCCAAGTAGTCTAGTCACTTCCTTTGTTTGCAATCGACTAGCAAGATCCTGCCTTCCTTCTTACATACCATTCTGGATCATAGTACAAGTTTACAAAATGATCGTGTATACCACTATCATAAGTGAAGGGGCTTGAGTGAGTATCCTTTCCTCAACTACTTGGAAATCGCCTGGTTCACCATCACTTATGGCTGTTACACAGAATTGGTCAGGCTTTAACAAGGGAACAAGTCGACCATTAGGATCGTTCCTAAGTTATCGATAACTTTGGGAAGGAAAACCATTAACTTGAATGTGATGGTAGTCCAAGGACCGTTAGATTACAATCTACTCTTTGGGCAGGACTATGTTTATTCCATGGAGGCTATTGTTTCAACACTCTTTCGAGTGATATGTTTCAAACATGAAGGCAAAATTGTCACTATTGACCAGCTTTCATTTCCCGGTTCAAGCATAACTCCAAGTCAATCATCATCCCTAAATGGTCCTTTTGCATCCAGAGTGTCTCTTCAAGCTTCATTCCATCCACCTGATTGCCGCGAGTAGTCTGGTGAATGTAACAAAGCTTAGGGGGCATGAACCCTTGTCTGCTTTGGCAGACGAACCCAGCTGAAAGGATAGGTTTCCTTGTAGGTTATGTGATTGGAAGTGTTATCTCACACCATTCACCTTCGTCTATTTGATGTATGAAGTCCAAGAAGTGTTTTGACCACCGACTAAAACCATCCTGCTTAACCATAGTGATTTTTGTATGGTTACTAGAAACTCTCCTTTTCTCGATGCCTGGGGGCATGCAAACCTTTTTATGCAAGCTAAAAATGACCAACTTCATTTTTTTAGCCTTTTAGATTTTTAGCTTTTTTCGGCTTTTAACTTCTTAGGTTAGGTGAATGGTTTGACACACCATTCACCTTTGTCTATTTGATGGACGAAGCAAACAAAGTGTTTTCTCTGTTCCGCGGACGAAACCATCCTACCTAACCTCAGTAATTCCTTAGCTTTCTAGTTTTTGCAGCTTTTCTAGCTTTTTAGTTTGGTCATTTCTAGATTACATAAAAATAAAACTGAGCAATGTTATCCCATGGTTCTAGCTCGTTAAAAAATAAACCTACCACTGAGAAATGTTATCCCATGGTTCAATCTCGTTAAAAAATAAACCTACCTATGGGCAATGTTATATCTTGGTTAAAGCTCGTTAAAAAATAAACCTACCACTGAGCATATGTTCCCCCAGAGTTCAAGCTCGTTAAGAAATGAACCCACCTTTGGTAAATAACATTTGTGATTGCCCTGCTATCAACCCTTTGAGCCTTGGTTGTGTTCCTGCCATCACATCCATTCTTTTGGCCTACCATACACTTCCACTTGGCTGTTTACCTCTTTAAGGAACAGTTGCCATGAGTGGTCCTGTTAGCCAGCCTCTTCACATCACCATGTTTTGAGAACTTCGAAGCTTACCTGGAACCAACTTCTACCCTAAATTCCACTCGTTCCTAAAAAATGAGTCTCTTTTAAACTCTTTTCAAACTCATTAATTATGAAAGATTATCGAGCTATTGGCCTTTCCAGCTCATTAAAGTAATTGAAAGTGCCATCCCTCTAATATATTTTAATATTTTTCGGACCTGAGGGATAATCTCATGAAAAAGTTTGAGCGCTTGTATTTTTGGCTCGCTAAGGTTATCAAAAAATCATCCCTTTTGTATTATTTTATCCTTTTTTCGGACTTAAGGGATTATGCTATGAAAAAGAACTGTTGGAGTTTCCTTTTCTTCCCTTTTTGAAACTCTCTAAACATGAAAATGACCGAGTTATCCTTGTCGTTAAACTTGTTAAAACAATAGCGACAAACTTGTCCACCCAGACAAGAATGAGTTTCACTATTGCTAGGATCGCTAAAAGATACCGATAGGTTTGACCGAAGGGAAAATTATAGAACAATCATATGTTATCCTTCTAAATCTTGACAAAAATAAAGAGGTACTGGACAGAAATGAGTGGGGAAAAAGGGAAGAAAACTTGAAGAATTTTATTGGTAGCAGATCGATCTTGAACATGACACTTTCACTCCATCACCATGATTGAGTCGGGTTGGGTTATTCCATTTGCCAGTCATATCACCATTGGTCCTCCATACCATCCATTTTTGGGGTTAAAGCTACCAATCCATATCAGTGTTGTTGATATGTTCAAGAGAAGTCATTCACAGAATTCAACATCCAGTTGATGCCTCACCCACTACAATATCTTCACCCTCCATTTTTCATTACTGCCATTCCTGAACCTTGTGTCATCAGATCGTTTTCACCTCTAGAAAATAATTTTCTTCGTTTTGTGTCGTAGATGTGGGATACATTAAGGCCCTCCTACAATGGGTCACTTCTTGTCAACATTAGATCATTATCCAAGAAGTTGACTTACAAACAACCCTTTCAGTACTTTGAAGGTTGCATGCCCCAATGGCAAGTTTCTCACTTCTGATGACAGGTTTACATCAATGGCCTTCGACTGAAATATTTTGTGTGGTCTTCGACATCAGATCATATATTCACACCATGTGAATTGTACTATAGTACCTTGAGGGTCATCATCATTATCGGTGATTCCTCTTGGGTCTATCAACAACTTACATTATTGGCTAGTAATCAGACGATGTCTATCCATGCTCGACCTTAGGACATCTTTTCACATGGATCAACTTGTATATCGAAAAAATATTGAATGAGTTTGAAGACCCTGGATCTAGTTTCATCCATCCGGGCTGCGATATATTCAGGAATATAAAGAGAGGAAATGTACACATAAGTTGCACAGGTGATCATCCAAGCTAAGGGATGATGACTCTACATATAAAGAATGACCAGTGTGCAACTGCAGACAGTTATCTTTTCTATGTACATGAAACTGAATTTATAAAGTTGAGCATGGGAATGCTCACCTTAGCTAGATCATGAAAATAATATGATGATGATGTATTGTATTGCATCTTATACAGGTCACCTTCCAGTTCGAATACCTCAGATCCTCATGATAAAGCATTTCCCTCGACATCCAAAGATTTACGACTTCATGCTTTAGGGGGCAACTGTTATAGACATATTTGGGCACATCAACCCCAATCTTATATGTCAATAGAATATGGCTCTTTAACCCCTAAAAGTGTTGTTTCATACCCTAAGGGATCATGGTCCAATAATTACATCATTCCCCAGAAGTTCCACTTGAAACACCACTCAGAACTGGCCAAAAATGGACCATACAGACTGCTCCACTCTCAGGGTGCGCTGCATACTGACTCCTACACTAGCCACGTGTGATGCATACTGAAGAGGTGTGATGCATACTGAAGAGGCCTTTTGTGGGGTGTGATGACCGAGAATGCACAAATTTCCGAGATAGTTTGCTAAGTGGATGCTCATGGAATCTTCTAGAAACTTCTCCTATGACACTTCCCTCTCTGAATTCACCTAGGGATGAGTAAGAGATCCAAGAAATCTCCAAGTGGAACCAAGAACAACAAGTGGAATGACACTATAGAAAACCCAAATATAACTCAAAACCTTGCAGACATATATTAATGGATCCCTCATCTGAAATATCTAGAGGCTGGAATTTTGTAATTTGTAAGGAAGTGCTGAGAGTTTATCTTTGAGAAGGAGCATTGCATTGTTGGGTGATCTTGCTTTTCATGAGGTGAAGAGGGCTTCGATGTTGGATCAGATAGCTGGGTTGTATTTCTCCCTTCTATTTTAATAAATTTCTTTGAGTTTTCGTCCATACAATCATGTATTTTTGAATGTTGTTATTTATGGATGCCATTGTATGTTCATTGTATTTCTGATTTTGCAATGCTTATGATATAATAGATCGAGATGCTTTGATGGTGTTTTTTTACTTTTCCTCTATAGGTATTCTTTAAACAGGATAAGTAGCAGAGGAGTTGCAAGCTCTATCAAGCAAGGATTCAAGCGGAAGTTCCAAGTTGGTCCCTTTGCTTCTCTCTTATCTATCATAGATAGAGGAAATCACAAATTACTTTGATTGTTTGTTTCTAGGATAACTGCCAATACTAGAGGGCTAGCATATCGAAAAGACACTAGTTTTCCTAGAAATAGAGAGCCCTAGGGTCTCACTAGGGTTAGATGTTTGGTGGATTTTTGTCATATTTTTTCTTATGTAAACTCTGGTCCAACTTCGAGCTTATTTTTTTGTAATAGTTCATGTAATGTTGTTATTGTTTTGATAATAAAGATCGAATCCTTTTTGAGCTAGCACTGAGTTACCTTAAAAGGCTGAAGCTCTTGGGTTAGGGCCCAATCCAAGCATCCAAGCTCCTCTTTACTTGTATTTGTCTGTTTTATTTCAATTTGTAGATTAGGTTGTTGTTAGATGTATCTCTTTTATGGTTAAGAATAGGTTGCTTTTGATGATTCCATAGTTTGCTTCCATTTGTGCTTTCTCTAGTAGGTTAAGAAGTGATAAAGAAAAGATTCAAAAGTCTTGAAACAGTGCCTTAGCCTCTCTTCATCCCTTTGGGACCATGATTTGACGCAAAGGCCCTCTTGTTGTCCCAAAAACACAGATTTTCCTCATTTATAGAACTTCTAGTCTTTGCAGCTTTTTAGTGGTTACTAGTCTAGTTTTGTTTTGCTTCAGATCTTCCTCATCATGATAGCTTCTTTATTTTCAATAATATTCTTTCATGCTTTCCTTTCTTGCAGCATTCCTTAGCATTTCCTTTCATAGATCATAGTTTAGACTAGTTTGTTGCAAAACTATGTTTTTCTAGATGCACTCATTTCCTTGCTTGTTTGATCTTATTGGTTGATTCATAGTTGCTTTGCAGTAGAAATCTTCTGGAATCAAGATAGCCTAATTATTCATCCCATCCTCCATCTGATCCATGCCATACAGGTCGCCCAACTCTCACCTCAATTCTGCCTTAGTTTCCTGCATTTTCCATAGAACTTCCTCTTCTCTCCTTGAGAAAATCCAATCATCTTTCTCTCTCTTGGTGGTTCATGGTAGACCATAGGCACCCTAACACCACATTCCATACTTAATCCACCTCTTTCACCCACTCTCACACCCTCATAATAGAGAAAACTTCTCTCGACCTCCCCCTGTAGGCCTCCTGTAGAACGTTGATTTTCCTCTTGTAGATTTCCTGTGTCGTCTTGTAGATTTTCCTGTAGGCTTCCTTTTGAAGGCCGAGTGTGGGAAATGCCTCTAGAAGGCCGCTTGATACCTCCTAGGACCCATCCACACCATCCTACATCCTCTCAAGTCCAAAAACCACACTCCAATGCCACCTATTCGTTGCCACATTCACAAGCAATAAGTTACATGCATGTCAAATTCACATAAAAATACATAAAAATCCAAAAAGATTTTTTTTGCCCATTTACTTCCAGGAATAGCTTAGTTAGATGTTGTCTGCTTCCTTGAGTAGGCAATGGAATTCTTTTCATGGTTTTCTGGAAAAGTAGGATAGTTGGTTAATTAGGATTTATTTATCTTGCTTTACATTTCAGTCTTTCTCCTTTCTGCAGTTAGAGTAGTATCTATAGATTAGTCTTTCTCTCCTTTCATCACATATAGAGATTCTTATGGAATCCATAGAAGTTGGCTTGAGCTCCTAGTGATCTTGCATCAGCTGGCCAAGTGACAACCTACAGTAAGAACTAGTATTTGTGCATACAACACCATCACTTCCAAGTTTGTTACGAACTACTAGGTTGATAAGAGTAAAGTAGGCAACCCAGGAGTTGCAACATTATTGCTGCAATACTAGTGATCACCAACACCCTAGCTGAAGGGTTCTACTACAGCCTGTCTCAGCTCAACAGATTATAGATACAATGGGAAAAGGGAAAAATCCTAAAGGATGACAACACCCTCGCCACAGTCGAGTTATCATTAGCTTTTCTACTATACGATCAGAAGAGGCACTTCATAACTACAGAAGCAACAAACCACCTTATTGAATTGGAAAATCAATGATGCAAAATCCTAAAGGAAAGGGAGGAGTCATGGTGCCTCAAGAGCAGAGTGACGTGGCTAAAAGCTGGAGACGAGAATACAAAGTTCTTTCAGAATTATGCCAAGGGGCGAAAAGTCACAAACACTATCTGGAATATGCCCATGCATGAAAGAAGTATTGCTAATGATGGAGGTATTGCTAATACATCTGGGGAACTCTCACTTTTAACAACTCTACAAAGCACCACCGACTACAAATCTTGTAGAAATTATTCGTTTGGTAAGACATTTCCCTAGTTTTGTTGATATGGACATAGCAGAAGAGTTAACTGCCCCAGTCTCCTTCACAGAACTTTAAGGGACACTGTAACGGTTCAAAAAAGATAAAATCCCTAGACCGGATGGATGCTATATTGAATTCTATCTGGATTTTAATGAGATTATAGGACAATATCTCCTCAAAATAGTCGAAGAATGCATGATCATACGCAAAATGTGTGACACCATAAACTCTACTTTAATTGCCTTGATCCCTAAATGTAACTCCCCATCATGATTCGATGAATTCTGCCCAATCTCTCCCTAAAATTCCCTATATAAAATCATTGCCAATATTATCGCAAATAGGCTCCACCCCATCCTCTCCCACCATATTTCCCTTGAGCAATTTGCTTTCCTACAAGACCGACAAATGCACAAGGCCATTGGAATGGCTCAGTAGGATTTACACTCTATCAAAGTAAAAAATTTGAAAGGTATTATCCTAAAGATTGATCTTGCAAAGGCATTCGACCGACTCAATTGGCTCTATATAAAGATGATACTTATCCACCTGGGTTCCCCGTCTACATTCACGGATTGGATCATGAGTTGCATCTCCTTGGCATCCTTCAGTGTCCACATAAATGGATTAGCCTCACATTTCTTTCATGTGGAACAGGGACTTCGACAAGGATGCTCTCTATCTCCCCTTCTCTTCCTAATTGTGATGGAGGGCCTCAGTAGGAACATTTCTACAACAAAAAGGGAAGGTAGACTAAAAGGACTGAAAATGAGAAATCTCTGTTATCTCACTCACCTCCTTTTTATCGATGATGTCCTTATCTTTCTTGATGGAAGCATCCGAGAGTCCACCACTTTCCATAAAATCTTAACAGTCTTTGCACATGCCACTAGCATGGTTATTAATCAAGCCAGTTCACAATCACTCTCTCACATACCCCCACTTACGAAGACAAAGCTTCCCATAATTTCTTCCCTTATCAAATTCACCCGCTAGCAAATGATCTAAAATATTTGGGGTGTTGGATCAAACCACATAGCTACCCGATTGCATATTGGATCTGGTTGATGATCAAAATAGAGAAGAGACTGAAAAATTGGAACCATAGATTCCTTTCGAGAGTGGTGTGCCTTGTCCTCATCCAATCTGTTTTGGAAGCCACACCTATGTACTGGATGTCGCTGTAGAAATTTTGAATAATTTAACACATATTCAAAAGAGAGTATCCTGATCATGTACTATTGCGTAAAACATACACAATACATAAGCTCCTCTACGTTGATCATCAATATAGCAGCATCAATAACAATAAAACATCAAGAGCATTCACACATTAACACAGTATGTATCCAGGGAAAGCATCTCGCTAAAAACCCCAACTATCTATATATTAATGATTGAGTCATGTAACATTACACAGCATAATACTTCTCACAAGTATCTCCACCTCTGTTACACACAATACAGCTCAGATCTGATCTCCAAATCTCTTCCACTGCTTGCCTGCCTCCACTGCTCAATACCTGCTCAAGAACTGATGAGAATGGCTCACCAAACTTGTTTTTCACCTGCAAAATAGTCACTCGCTCTTTGTGGACGTGAGCATAAGCTAAAATGTGGGCAAATACGTGAGAAAAATCATTGGCATACTCAATCCCTTGATTGTGCAAGATCTGGTGCACAACTATAGTAACAACTGATAGCAATCTGA
>APFE030869032.1:80979-109202 GCA_000404065.3 Pinus taeda | reverse complement strand
TAGCCTGCGGGCCCACTTAGTGAAGGCGACTCTTTTCACTAAGCTCCATCATCTTGTTGCAATCTCAACAGTCACTGCCCTAGATCCCTCGGGGAATTCTTACCCGTATCTAGAGGATATGTTGCAAATACCTCTAGAATGGACAAAAATAAGGAAAATATTTGCTTGGGTTAGTTGGAAAAAAATTGCTTTACCGAAAAAATGGGGCAGATGGGGATTCAAGGATCTGGCTATCTTTGCACAAGCTTTAGTCGCAAAGATAGGTTGGACTCACCTCACAACATAGAATCTATAGACCCCTGTCACATACCACAAATATGTCTAGCCGCAACAACTCATGGATTGTGCCTGATTTCATTTTTGGCTGCATACTGGCATTTCTATTTTTTCGAAGGCAATTATGCAAACTATGCCTTTTATTAGATCTGGCCGGGATTGGAGAATAAATGATGGCAATCAAGTGCGCATTGGTATGGATCCATGGATTGGGGGAGGCAACAGATATCAGCTCCCTCCTGACCTGATACACCACCTACGTCAAAGGGACATCAAGGTGGTTACAGAGCTAGCAGAGAGGGAACGTTGCACTTTATTTGACCAGGCGTGGTTGGAAACCCACAATTTTGGCATCTGTGTATAGTGGCATCAAACATGGGAAGGATACTTAACTACTCTATCTGAGGAGCATGTTCATATGAAAGAAGGACCAGACAAACTTTTTTGGACTCCAGCTAAACATGGAAAACACACCCCAAAAGTTGGCTACCTCTCTCTCCTCTCATATCACAAACTAGTGCCAGTACAAGAATTGTGGCATCATCTATGGAAATTGAAAGCACCTCGTCAGACCCATCTATTTATGTGGAGTGTGCTCAACAATAAAACACCCATAGGAGATTTCCTCATTCATAGACCAATATATGGGCCGCATTGGTGAGTTATGCGTAAACAAGATATTGAAACAAATGAGCATTTGTTCTACATTGTCCTACTCTTGCTCAACTGTGGTAATCATTTGCACAGTCTATTTCCATATGAGAAAGGTGGCAGGGAACCACTATCTCGCATTTTTGGAACTTTTGGTTTGATGCGCACCATGGCACTAAAAAACTATGCTTACGCCTTCTCCTATGCTGGACTTTTTGGCTTACCCAAAATAATATTATATTCAATGAAGTTGTGGCTCATTGGCCTCTGGATGGTGTATTAGATTTAGAGTTAAGATGGATCTAGGCTAGTGTATTATACAAACAATACTTTATGACTATGATATAATATGTATTATTATATATTATATAAAATGTTTTCTTTCTCGTGTGAAGAAATGTACGCATTTAGGAGAGGCAAAAGAAAAAAGGTTACCTAGAGATTCAAAATTCCCCATACATATGCTAACATGTTGGCCTCAAAGGCGATGAGAGAAAGACAAATAAATAGGAAACTGAAAAATAAAGACATAATAAGGATTAGCAAAATAGGAAGAGGGGTCCAAATCAATTCCTATAACTTTGATCAACTCCTTGTTGCTACTTGGTGAACAATGAATAGGACGGGGGATGCCAAGGTGCTTCTTGATCCACTCTAGTTCATGTTCTAGGTATGTCATGTGTCTATGCTGGTGTTCCATAGAGAGGAGGAGGTCCTATTTGTTCTCATGTTGGTCTAGTAAAACCTCTCCAAGTAGGAATTTCATGTTCCAGTATAGGTCCATTGTGTGCATATATTGATTAAAATATGCACGTGTTTTCCCTGTACCAAGCACCTAGTCAACAAAATCTGTTATTACCTTTGTGTCTGAAAGATGGTGCATCGTGTTATTTCCTTCCCTTTCAACATGAGAGAGTTCATCCTGAATAGGGGGTGGGGTGAGTTCTCGAAAGTGAGCTACTACTTCCTCCACCTTGAGTTGTGCTTATTGACTCCCTTGGCTTTCACACACTTGATACTGCACTACACCTTTTCAAACATGTGCTCTCTAACATGGTGGAGTAGCTAGATAGGGAGGAGAGTAAGGCCAAAGAATGGGTTTTGGAGAAGAGATGAAAATGGATAGGAGTAAATAAAGTTTGATTAAAGGAAAGAAATATATGCTCCCATAACAAAGGTAAGTAATCAAAAGTGGGCTACAGTGGTTGAGAGTTTCAGAAAAGGATATATCTAATGCGAAGGAGCTCCATAAAGGGTCTGGAGCCAAGAGAGAGTGTGGCTTCCACAGAAGTGTAGTGGCTTAGTAGCCAATAGATAGGAGTAAGAAGAAAATTCTCTACTAGGAGTTAAAGCCAAGACAAGAACGCCAATGGAAGAGGAAGCAAGAAAAAACTAGGAGGTGAAAAGGATTAACTTTCCATGGAAAATTCCCTCATTGCTTTCGGTATACCGCTTCACAACTAAAAAATGTGCAAGACGGTTAAGAGAAGCTAAGTAGGTTATTTTCTAATAAATTTTATTGAAGATGATTCGAGTCGTGAACAAAGTTAATTTAAATTAGTCTCTAGGTTTTTCCAATATATTAAATATACACATATCTACAAAAATTCCAACACAATAGTTGATGGGCTTCCTAAGGATCATTAATAGGTTGATGTTGGATGACTCATGAATGGAGTACTACCAGAAACTAAACAACCAACTTTTTTAAAGTTTTAGTCAATGGTGTCAGATGTTACCTTTGATATACCTTTGTTCTTGTGATCTAAATGTTTCCCAATTTGGAATTGTTTCCTTTGTAATATAAATTACTGCCTCTACAATTGGAAATGTTGAGTGATAAATCAATACCAAATTTAAAATATGTTTACCAGGGCCTCCATAAACTTACATAAAATTTTTGAATTTGGCCCTTTGGTAACTCTATAGTCTAATCAAGGCATAGTGTTCAAGTCATACTCACAAACCACTTCGTTTTGTAGCGATGAATATGATCTTCTTAATGCCTTGAGTCCAAACTTTTGGCCATGACTTCAACTCAGAGAGGCTAGCTTTGGAATAAATTTTCCTCTATGCATTCCCAAAAATTCATGTCTTTCTTGTCAATGAATACATGAGAATCCTATCTTGTAACATCTAAAAAGTTATTTTGTGGTGGCATCATTCCTAAAAAATTAAGTGTTTCTTGTCAATGAATACCAGAGAGGCATATCTTTCAACACCTAAAAAGTTATTTTGTTTAGGCATTTCGAAAGGAACTCCAATCTATGATATACATCGATATGAGAGCCACAAGTGTGACAATTATAATTAAGTTTATTTTTATCCTTCCTTTTTTAATATTCGGAGAAGCTTGCAATTGAAAAAAATTCACTTATAGCAGAAATGCATTTGGTCATTGCTCCACCACAGACAATCAATATCTGCATTTTCATTGATTGGGTTTATCTAATAAGTTGAAGTGACAAAGTTGTAATCGCAAATTGATGGATGTATTGAACATCCTCCTTAAAAAAATAATTGAAAGTACCTACTTGTATTATAAATTTATGAAAGAATGTGTTTATATTTGAAAAGATAACCATCATGTTTTTAGTAAATTAGGTGAAGCCGTCAAAGTTTTTGTTTTGGTAACCATCATGTTTTTAGTGAGTTAGGTGAAGCTGTCAAAGTTTTTGCTTTGAATTGGTGATTTAAAAAAAATTCTTGGTAGATAGGATTTGAGTCCTTTTATAATGCTGAGAATAATAGATTTCCCAAATTATTTGAAGGCCAATGAATTTTTTATTTTTATTTTAAGGCATGTTGGGAGATTTGAGTTATTTTAAACATATGTAAATTCAACTATATATTTAGTGAGTTCAAAGAGTCTCCAACTAATGTTGAATAATTGTCAGCATTTTGGGGCCTCTAATAATGCTTTTCTATTGTCAAGTGGATGTTGAGGATCATAATCTATGTGTTGTCAGGTCATGTTCAAAGGATGATGTATAGTATGGAGTCAAGTTATGTTAGAATGTCAATTGTGAATGGGATTTATGTAATGTTTTTGTCTGTGAGAAATATATTTCTTAGCCTTCTTGAGAAGGTAGCCTCTCTGGATGTAGACTAGAAGGTAGAATTCAATGAGCCTTGAAATATTAGTTATTCAAGAATACTAATTCACCTGAATGGAAAATTGATATTTTCTTATTCGTTTTTCTTTTATATGCATGCATGCTGAAGATTTTATGGATTACTATAATATTTTTTTCTAAAAAGCTGAAACTATTTCTCTACATTGTTTTCTAACAATACCGCAGGAGCAAATGTGTTGAATGTGCTTAGTTGTTGTCTACCATTAGATAACCAACATAAGTCTCAAAAAAATAGTGCAAAAAGTGTGTTCTCATCATTAGGTTCTTACCATACTTATGTGCTTTACTCTTATCATAATAACCATACTTATGTGTTTTACTCTTATCATGATACAAAAGAGATTTTTCAACTGCATTTTTATTTTATCTTTATTGAGTTAGGGGTTGTGAGTGAATTAGATAAAGAGATTGATAATTCAAAGCCTACTCCCACTAATGTTGTAGATTAGTGTAAAGAAAGTACAATTCAACATATGTTCACAAAAATGGTATAACGTGGTGGGTTTTAACATTAAATGTCTTTGTGTGACCTTACATTTGTAATATGGTCATTTGATCTTTTTAATTTTTATTTTTTTGGTCTACTTATTTTCCATGGTTTTGCAATTATACAGGTTGAGTCATCCTAGGGAAATTATTTTCTCTTTGTCTAATGTGAATTCTTTTGATTTGGCATTTATGCCTTGTGTGTATAAGGGTCACAAGAGAGAACGAAAGAAGTTGCAACATGAACGAGAGGAATTAGAAAGGCTACTAAGAGAAGTTTGATATTTAAAAGATTTAAGTTTATAGGCTTTGATTCATCTTGTGGCATGGTGTTGTTTTTTAAATTGATTAATTTCCATCGAAGAAATCAAGGCCTCGAGCAGAGCCAAAAGCTATAGAATTTTCTCATATTCAAGTTGAAGCAGAAGCTACGGTTGAAGGTAAACGGAAATTGGAGATTGAGTGTGAAGATACAAGCTTTGAATTGGAGCAAGTTTTGAGTCCTTTCTATTCTATTTATTATATTTTCTTGTTATGATAATATTTTCCTTGCAAGCTTCAAGTACCAAGATCCCAACAAACAAGGGAAACCAATATTGATGAGTTTGTTACCCTTGCATTGTAAAAACATGACAGATGGACAAACTTGCTGAGATTAATGAAAACACCCAATTGCTCAAGGACATGGAGATGCTGAGATATTCTCAACCTGATCACATTCCCATTTATGTGGATGAGACATGTCTTGTTCATTTTGAATATGGACTGCACCCTTTTTGTTTGAGGGCAAAAACAAAATTGGAGCAGTTTGGTTTATTCACAAGAAATGTAGATAAATAGGAGGAAGATGCTAATGTTGGTGGAATAAATGTTGGAAATGATTATGCAGAGGAGGGGAAATAACTTAGTGTAGCACGATGTATATTATTTTATTTATTTATTCTTTTGTGAGGGAGTGAAGTGATTTTGACCCGAAGTCCCTTCTTGTTTTGAGGCTTAAAATTATTGTGAAAGAATTGAAAGTAGATACAAAGAGTGTGATATAAAGTTCAGGTATGAGGCTTAAACTCTATTATCAACATGCTTTCTTTCTACATGGTTGGGGCTATAACGACCTTCCAGAATGCATGGGCCTATCAAGCAATACAAATATGTATGGATTAGTAGGGCCCGTAGGAAATTGTCATCTCTATCGCCTTCTATGAAGTGTAGTGGTGGGGAGGTACATGTAACACATTGTCATTGGGAAGGGGTAAATGCCCTTTTTTTGAAGGCATATTCCCTTAAATGGAAGGGGAGTCTCAAGGATTGTGATCGAAGAAACAAGAATATATGAGATGTTGGATGCACTATACATAACAGGAGAAAAATTGTAGAATGATATAGTGTCAATTCCAACTTTTTCTCAAGAATGGGTGACACAAAGGAAGGGGATGACAATACAATTTCTGGTTTGTAGGATACAGATAGAGAAATTGATGAGGATGGGGTTGGGGACACATTCAATCAGGTAATTTCTAAGTTTTCTATTTTGTTTGGGGAAAAACCCTATGTAACACCAATCCCATTTCATGTTTCATCGTGAAACCTATCTCATGTTTCAGTATGAGGAGGGCCCACTAACATGATATATACTTCTTGCATTACTTTGTTCAACAGCAAGAGACATTCCCTCTACATCTTTACGAGGCGTGTTAACAATGCCTAAATTTTAATCTATATCTTTATACTTTTGGAGATATTTGGGCACCAGACAGCTGAAGGGATCTACTAACATTTCTCGTTTCTCATAAAATAATGATAAACTAGAAATATTTATCATGTTCATGAATGTGCAAAGTGGCTAAAATTATTATTCAAGGCCAATTTTTTGTGTACTCAATCTTAGAAAATCAATGCTAGGTGTCACAGCCTTTTTGACTTTATACAAAGATTCATCGAAGAAGTTCCTGATTGGTTCATATGTTTTCCTGTGCCATCTGTAAGTAAGCTCTATTGTCAATTCATCATTTTCCTTGTTTATTCACCATCTTGCTTGATGATGTTGACAACATATCTATATACACTTTCACCCAGAGAGTCGGCCTTTCAATTGAATTCAATGAAAATAAAATACCCAAATCATGGAACTCTCTCTTTTCAAAAACCAAGGGCGACCTACTACAACTGACATAATCTTTTAGTAGGAATAAAATTTATAGTTTCTAACATTACAATTAATAGTCAATAATTCCAAGGCTACATGCCATGGACATGTACAAGAGAGAAGAAATTAAAATTCGGGACAAGGATCGAGGCAAAAGTTACAAAACTCTATAGCCCTTTTTGAAAAGTAACTAACCTCCTAGTTCATGGAGAGAAAAGACAACATGCCAGTGGTGGCATTAAAAACTTTCACAACATCGAGAGGATTTGGGGCCTGTAAGAAAATCAACAATAAAAATGACAATCAAACCACCTTTGAGAGAGGGAACCTAGAAAATATTAGATTAGAGTAAATTCTACAGATGCCAGGGGGAGTTGGTGAAAGTTGTATCTACAACCAAATCAAAAGCCAGTTTTAGTGTCATGGATAAGCACTAGAGAAAGGGTAGGGTACAAAAAAGTTATCAATTTTACATAAGAAATTGTTACCGCTCTTTATTATCTTATCCACTGTTATTCGGTGCATTGTTATTGCCAGAATTGAGTGGAACTCTAAAGAAAAAATAGTGAATTCTGAAGTGAGCGATCTTACCTTGCTATGGCTAAGTTCTGCAAGAATATAGGTTTTTCATATCTAGAGTGAAGAAGACAGCCAGACTGAAAACAAAGTTGACATGTGAATAATGTAAAAGGGGTTGTCATTGTAGGGAGCAAAATGATGAAGTATACTGAACCAATGTAATAATAGTGTTACTTGACAAAGGTAATCTGACAAAGAAGTGTTTCTGAAGAGAGTTTTGGTTCTATTAGTTGTAGAGGGCAGATGCGTTGGGAGTCTCAGTTGGAATGAGCAGTGTTGGTGTCGGTATCTTCATCCCTCTATTAGTGATCAAATTCTCTTGTTGCATTGCATGTTAGGAATCTCATCTGATCAGCTATATTCCGTTAGGATCATGGATCATCTGATGGTAAGGGCATATTATACATTTTCCCTCATGTTTTTTTACCTATTGGCCCATTTTCATTCATCTAGGTCATTTGTAGTCATTTTTCGTCTTTAAATTTGCAAAAGTCATTTTTAGGGTTTTAGGTCTCATTAGGTCTAGGGTTTCATCAATAAAGTATTGTAAATGCTCAATGAAGGTCAACAGGTGCATGAGGAGGTCAAATAAAGTTTCAGCAATAATTTCCATAATCACATTCTCAGTGATTGATTTTCCCTCAAAACCCTGTTTTAAGGAAAAACAAAGTTTTTTATGTTTTCATGTACACATTTGATGTAATTTCATTTTTCCATATGTAATAACTTTAGAGGCAGCCCTGGTCACCTTGCCAAGCTTCTGCAACTCCATCACCTACAAAGCAAAGAAAAATTTAAATCATTCAGTTCATCAAACGCAAAAATAAAGTAAACTGCGCAAAAATAGAGTTTTAAAAGCAAGTCAAAGGTAAACATTAGAAGAATGGGTTTTGTAAATTAAAAATTAAAACTATATGTATATAAACCATTTTTCATGTTTAAAGAGTTCATTTGTATCCAGAGGAGAAAGAGTGAGCAATTGAAAAGTCGTGTTGAATCAAAGGAGGCAAAAATCGCAACAACTTTGGTATTCTGAGTGGCACAGCACACTGGGCATGGCCGCAGCGCATCCATCCATTACGACGCATTGGGAAGTGTTCTACAGTGTAAATATATAATGGAGGCGATGCATTGAAAGGGCGCGATGCACCTATGAGGTGGTGCGGCACACATGGCCACAAGGCCGATTTCACTCACATTCATTTCCAAAATTGCAAAATTGCTAAATCCTCACCTTGTCCATGTAAGCTAACATTACTCCATGACTAATGAATGCACTTATCGTGGTACTTATGGTGATTTAATGGGAAAAAATTAAAACCCTACCTACTTGCATTTCTTGTCAAAAACATTTGCATAAGGTTTATAAATTGCATTTCCTGTTGTTAATTCCACTCCTAGCCATTTATTTGTCCCTCACTTCTTCATTCCTTCTTTCCCTCACTTCATTTTCTCCCTCTCTTTACATTCTCATCTACCCAATCCCTAATCCCCATATCTCTAAAATGACTAATCCTAAATCTTTAATCCCACTATCCCAAACCCTAGTTAAATATCCTCAAGCCCTAATTGTTGTCCCAAAGCCTAAATATTATTCCCTAAACCCTTCTATTCCCCAAAAACCTGACAGAAACATTCCCAAATCACTCATACACATTCCCTCCACAGTCCTTCATACATTCATATCTTTGGAAGAAAAAACCTAAACACACCATAAAATATCTTCATACTCATCTAAGAAAACTCAAACATTGACAAACATGGAGTCAGATTCTTTATATGACAGATATGAGGAGATAGTCAATGATTCTTCTAGAGAAATGAACGCACCAAGGAGACCTCACAAGAGTGGAAAACATAACCGGTACGAGCCTATGTCACTTGCCGAGCTGCTGGCTTGTCCTCTTGCTATCACATGATTTCAACACCAGTCTTGTTATTAGTTCTGTGAGATGGTAGAGAGAGTCAAGTACCACCATGAGCTGCCCAGATTGTCTGTGCTCCATCTTCATAATGGCCAAGTCACTTTGGCAAGTGTGACATTCACCTTGACACTTGAGACTATTTCTCAAGTAACTCGCATTCCAAATTTTGGTGAGCAGTGGAATAAAAGGCGGATGATTGATAGAGAGCATTATGAGCCTTACATCAAGGCTGGTTTTTAGAGACATGTCAGTAGAGTTTTCCCTTCAGGTATCTGAAGGACACATATGCTCCCTTGATGAAATTCATAATTAAATATTCCAACTGTGAGGGCATATTTTCTCGCCTGTATGCCTATCACATTATATTGTTGATGCACTTCACTAGGGTGAGAATGATGAATCTCCCCTATTTTATTTGCTGGAACATTGAGAATATGACCACCCTAGTGCACAGGAAGCCTCCTCAGCAGCAGTATAACAACAAATATCATTTTGCACTAATCAAAATTGTGGTCTTGCATCAGCTTGGTTTACAGAACATCTCATGGGAAGATTTCATTTCACATGAGGTCTTTATAGGTCCTCAAGTACCCCCAACAGTTTTTCATGAGGCAAGAGGGCCTCCACATCAGCAGGAGATTCATGAGACACAAGCCACTAGTGTGCCAAGGTTTGTCACCTATCAAAAGGGCACTAGAAGGTTGTTTGCAGCAGCAAAACGAGTACTATCTCCACTCGAGGTGGAAGGGTTATTGTTTCTTCTATTAGTAGAGTAGGTAGAGGACGAGGGAAAGAAACCATTACATGATGAGGGGCCTTCAGGAGGACAAGAGAAAGATTTCATTCCTACTCAGGATGATGACACTCATTTGGGCTCACAAAGCTCAAAGTTTAAAGAGATCATTCGGGAGCAGCAAGAGGACATTCATGATTTGTCTCTCAACCTAGAAAGAGCCAAATGGATAATCAAATATTTGGAGCAAAGAAACAAACAGCTAGAGGATCAACAAACCATTATGGAGCTACAAAACATATGAGAAAACTGGCAAGCTGCCAAGAGGAGGAAAATCAAGCTGACACCACTTGAACAAGAAATTGATGTTGATCATGAATCTTGGCTTGAGAGGGAAAATATGCATTTGGAAAAGATTCTATAGAAGCCCAACAGAGGGAAAAATATGTTAAGTCACATGGCTTACCACTACTTGGCGATAAACAAGGTGTGCAAAAGAAGAATTAGGATTTTGAAAGCCAAGTTGAAGAAAGCATCAGGGAAGCGAAAAGAGAAAGATAGACTCCAGATCCTAGCTGAGGCTTTCTCAACCCAACACAACACTTAATGAAGGAAACTTAGCCCAAATTTCAAGAAATTTCGGACACTTTCTGCAATTTCGAAATTTTTGGCCTAAAAAACAAGTTTTTCTGCTTGATGCGCCGCGCCACTTGGCGCGCGCTTTTGCTAGAAACCTCCTTTTGAGGAAAACTCAACATTTTTGGATTTGCCATAAAAGGATATGAATGCCCTCACATTGCTAAGGAATTTTGATAAGTTTTGAGCTTCCAAAAAGGTCAAATAAAACCTCAAAATTGACATTTCTGCCCCTTTTTGGACACACACGAAGCAGTGTTGTGAGAACTCAGTTTTGGAGGGGAAAATGGAGGTCAAATTCAGAAATTCACTTGTTCTGTAAAGTAGACTGGCATACCTTTCGAACACTCCCTCTTAGAGCAAATTTGGTGTACGCTAAGGCCTCCAAAATCATCTGCAAAAAGGCACTACGGATAGGGAAATCAGCGCGGCGCATAGGATGACATTTGCTCATTTTGGCCAAAAAACTATGTCTTTCGCCTAGTTTCCTCATAGTTTGACTTTACTCTTTCTAATAGTCAAGATAATGATGTAATTTAATGTGAATTGATGGATTTTGATGTAATTATGCTAAATTTTCACTCATAGAGGTAGATTCATCCATGAAAAGGTAGTTTGTAGCTAAATGAATCAGTTCCCTAGTTTTCAGAGGAAATCTTTTCCATTGCCTACTTATTAGTTCTTAGTTTATACTTTGTTGGAACAACACCTAAAATTATGAGCTCTACCCCTAAAGGCTAGGATGATTTTCTTATTTCCTATATCTACTAGTTTTTCAGTCATTGGCAAAGGTTGGACTTTTGGGAAAGCTTGGAGCTTCATTGTATACTCTTTTCAGCAGTTTGGCAAAGGAATAGGCTAGGGTTTGCAACACTTTATAGGATTCTTGTGGCATCTTGAGTTGGTATTATGCTTCCTTCTGTAATTGCAAGTTTACATGTGTTTTGCGTATGCCATCATCTCTCTTTTCTTCATCTTGACTAAATCAATCAAGGATAAAGGTAGAATTCATTGATTTGTAGTGCTCTACCTAGGGTCTTGTTTAGTTATTTATGTTTTTAGTTGTTTGAAGAGGATCCCTAAGACTTTCATGCCCTCTTCAACTCCTCACTAATCTAAAATCTCTCCATCTCACTGAATTTGAAGTATCAAACCATTTGCCTACATCGCCGCATAGAGATCTCTGCAAAAGTGGGCCTCATTCCCCAGACCCAAATCTGCCTTTCACATTTGAATCAACAAAACATCATTAAATTTAATAAAACTCTTCTACGCACATACCTAGCCTAAAATTAGTCTTCACATTAGTCATCTCAAGCCTCATTGATCATATTTTGCTGATTTTGACAATGAGAGAGCCCTCTCCCAACCTGGTAGGGCTAGCTACTAGGTTAAGCGTGGTTTGATGTTATCCTAGATCCTGCCTTTCTCAGCTTGAGGTAGATTTTGGCACTAACAAGTGGTAAGATTCCAAGGTAACGATTCTGGTGTGCCACCACTTTCCAATTTTCAAGATGAATTTTCCACAGTGGGTTGGAGGGATGCAGAGGTGTTATGCTATGACCAAATTTTTAGCTTTACCAGTGCGCATCACCCTAGTTGTGTGACTAGGCAACTTGGGTTTTGTGACTTTTAGTTTCTTTTTTAGGGTCAGGCTTCTCTTGTTTTTTCTTCCCTTAGCCCCCCCTTTACATATTTCTAATCCCTTCCATTCCGTTCTCCTCGGTCCGCAGTTTTCCTCCTCAGATGGGATCAATGTAATTTGAACTTCCCACCTTCCTCAAGGTTTCTCAGACATATCTATAGGGTTCCTGGTGCAACTCCTCTCTTCCTCCTTAGGACGCCTAAATTCCAACATTCCCCTAGTCCTTAGGCTTTTCGCTTCCCAGGTTTCTTCCCTAATAGCTACTGCCAAAATCCCCTCCATTCCTATGAGGCTAGCCTAGATCGAGAGCCTATGGGGGATATTGTTGGCTGATTTTGCAGGCTAGCCCTCTCCCTTTCTGGGAGTTACCTCGTGCCTCCCTTTTTCTCTGTTTAGGAATATCCTATGTTCTATAGGAATGGTGTCTACTGCTTTATGAATTCTAGAGGCTTTTCCCTTGTTTTCGTCTATCTTAAACCAGAAGTTAAGTTGGTTATCAATCTTCTTGCTACAGAGACTCGTGATTCTTTTAGAGTTGGGGGTTAAAGGGGCTACATACCTGCTTACCGCGTAGCTACTTCTTCTTGTTGCTACCTGCATCTTCATTATGCTTCCACCTCCCTTCTCATCACCTTTCCTCATATTTGTCTACATGCAAAGAGTTGTTTGCAATTTTTCTTTGGTTTTAATCTCTCTCTTACTCCAACCCTTGACCCTTGCCAACATCTGGCTATCTTGGTTACCTGCACGGATCCCTTCGAGCTTGTCTCAGGATGCTTCCCTCTTGTCCTTTCTCTTGATGTCCTTCATTAATTCCCACCTTCTCTTGGCTGCCCTTGCCATGTCACTTCTAACCTCATTCTGCCACTTGTTGTCATTCCTTTGCCTACCTCCCTATTTTTTGTCCTGCCCTCCTCTCTATCAGTTTGGTTCTTTATCTCCTTCGTACTCTCAACATGCGTACCTTCCCTGCCCTACTCTGTCAGCTGCTCGATCGACTTTCTTCTCACTTCATTCTCTACATCTGTCATTTTCTCCAGTTGTCCTCTTCCTTCTTCCCGATCTCTCCTCTGTGGTCTCTCTAGATTTACCCTCCTGTTCGTATTTCCTTCCTTATCCTTTTCGAGTAGTTGTCTCAGGTCTACCATTTCCTCCTTCTGGCTTAGCTCGTCATCGCTTTCATCTAGCATCCTTCCTCCATTTCTAGATCCCTAATTCAAAGTTGTGTGCTGGTTCATTACCCTTCCTTCTCACATGCGTGGGAAGGATGTAGGCTAGCTTTCGTAGTAAGTCGCTTATTTCCTCCACTAACCAGGCCATTCTCCAACTTTGACTCAGTTTTTCTGCTGAAGTGCCATTTTGTAGTTGTTTCATGATGTCTATCACTAGTTTCGCATCTCCTTCCACCTGCAACTTTTGATACTTCTTCCTTATGGCGATCTCTAGTCGTCTTCTCAGTGCATGAAGCTCAACTTCATCGTTGGTTGCGTTGCACAATCCATCACCTAAATTCTGAGTGTCCTTCCCTTGTCATCTCTAAATACTCCTCCTATCCCTACCTCTCCTCGTTACCCTTAGCTGCCCCATCAAAATTCAATTTAATGAAGCCCTATTGGGGATTACTATAATAGTTGTTCTCTTTCACCTCATTATTATGGTATTTTCCTGTTGTAACTTTTGTCATGCTTAAACTTAGTTGCAAGTGAGCCATTATTCTTGCCTCTGCTTGGTTGAATTTCCAATATTCCTCGTACCAATTCTCTATGAGAATGATATCCCTTATATTCTGGGTGATTTTATTCCATATCTTCTCCTTTGCTCTAACATCTTCCTTGAAGGTTAGGTGGTTTCTCTCTTTCCAAATGTTCCATGGAACGAATCCTAATGAATTTTTCCAGGCTCTGTTCAGTACTATATTTTCATAAGGTTTTTTCTACGATTTTTCTATTGTTATTTTGATATTGTTTTTGTCTCTATCATTGATTTCAAAAGGATCCTAGTGTTGTCTCCACAGGTTGTTGCTAACTTTGCAGTCATTAGTTATGTGCTCCATGGTTTCTTCTTGTACATGGAAGAGAGAAAAATGCAAAGGGCCTTGTGTTCCTTTTCTCCTTAGCTGGTCCCATGTTAGAGATCACCTGTGGCTCAGGATCCAGGTGAAAAACACTACCTTTGGCCAAGTTTTTGTTTTCAAAATGTTGTCCCACTTTTTTGTTTCTAGGTTCTTGTTATATCCTTCTTTTAGATAGTATTCTTCAGCTATTATGAACATTCCTTTAATTATGTTTCCCCATCTGATAGTGTCCATACCTACTTTGGCTGTCATTTTCCTTGTTTCCATTTCTTTCTCATATAATCCCCATTTAGTTGTTATCGACGTGTCTGGTGAGCTTTCCTTTTTTTTCCACCCTCTCTAGTATCCGTCCATTTCTGGGCTCCAATAGTTTTGCACCACACCCCTCTCAATTTGTGTGGTGAACTAGTGTATATCTTTGTGTTGAGGTAGTTGGTTGAGTTTGTCTCTCTATTGCCAAGCCTCTTCCCAAAAATTTGCTTTGTCCCCCTCTCTTATTTCCCAAAAATTGTGCTCCCTTATCAAATCCCTACTGGCTCTTGCCAAATTCCATATTGTTGAGCCTTTTTTTTCCATTTGGCTTCTCAACTTGCCTTATGGAGACCTGAGCTTCTCATATTTTCTTTCCCATAGCTTTTTGCATAGGTCTTTAGCCCCTTGTATCCATCACCACCAAAGCTTTTCTCCCATTACCTGGTTCAGGGTATATGGGTCTCTCATTCCTAGACCTCCTTTTGTTAAGGGTTTTCTTAGCCACTTCCAGGGTAGAAGTGCCCATTGTTTTATCTTGCTCGTCCCTTTCCATAGAATTTTTTTAAACATATCTACCATTTTTTGACATATTGTTTTGGGTGTAGCTTGCCTAGTTAGTTGATATATCGGTAGGGATTGAAGTACCGATTTGAGTATAATAATTTGATTCAGAGAATTGAGGGCCCTGAAGGTCCAATTTTCGATTTTCTTTTGCAACTTCTTCATCAAGATTCCCCATTTAGCAATTCTGTTTTTCTTATCATTTAGCTGGATGAATATGTACTTATTTGGGAATTTGCTGATTCTAAATCCTATGGTTCTTGCAAGGAACACTTGGGAGGAATTCTGGGTGTTGACGAAATAAATTTCCGATTTTTCTTTGCTTACCTCTGTCCCTGAGGCCCATGTGAATTCTTTAACAATTTCCATTACTTTTTTGCTTCTTTAAGAGTTGTCTGTCCGTATAACATAACATAATCCACAAACTTTTGATGAGTTAGAGGTAGGTCATTTCCCATTAGTTTTAATCCCTTCAGTTGTTCGCTATTAACGTTTGCTTTTATAAGTCTTCCAAGTCCATCCATTGCGAGGATGAATAAGAACGGTGATAACGGATTGCCCTGCCTGAGTCCTCTGGATGAATTGAATGCTTATGTTGGAGATCTATTTAACAGAATTGACATTACTGACATAGTGATCATTGGCATTACCCAATTAATCCATCTGTGATGAAAGTCATAAGCCTTGAGTATGTGTTGCAAGTATCTGCAGCTTAATCTATCGTTAGCTTTTGCAAGGTCGATTTTTATCATCGTTCTTTTGGTTTTTGAATTCTTCAATCAATGAATTGCTTCTTGTGCCACTATTATACCATCTACTATTTGTCTTCCTTTTATGAACTACATCTGTTCTAGGGATATTAGCAATGGTAGTATTGGTTTGAGAGAGTTGACCATGATTGTAGCTAAAATTTTGTATATCACATTGTAGAGTTCTATCGGACGGAACCGTTGAGGCTTGCCTGTTTTTTTGTCTTTCATATCAAAGCTAGGAAAGTAGCATTTAAATCCCAGTGCATTATTTTGGTGTAGCAGGACTCTTCTACTGCATTCACTATGTCCTAGCTCATGAAGCTCCATGTGGCTTGAAATAATTTCGAAGTAAATCCATCTGGCCCAGGTGATTTGTTCTTTGCCATTCCCTTTACTACCTCTTCCACCTCAGCTTCCTTTATGACTCTTAGGAGAGCTAAATTCTATTCTGTGTTTACAATTTTGGGGATGTTTTTGCTTATTTTGTCAATGCCATCCTCCCTACTCATGTTGGGTTCTCTCATAATTTCTTTGAAGTGCCACACTGTCATCTTCTCCAATTCTACTTTTTGGGTTAACATGTGGCCTTGCTTATGTTTTAGGGAGAATATTCTATTTTGTTGTCAGTGTTGTATCATTGCCTTATGGAATAATTTTGTATTTCTCTCTCCTTCTTTTAACCATTGGATTCTCGATTTTTGTTTCCATAAGATTCCCTCTTCTTTTTGTATTTCCTCTATTTTATTTATCACCAGTCCTTCTTCCTTAGCTAATTCTTCACTTCTTCATTCGTCTATGATTTTCTGTTTTATTTTCTCCATTGAAATCTGCGATTGTTCCTTATCCCTGTGAATATTTCCAAATTCTTCTCTATTCCATTGTTTAGTCTTTCCTTTTAGATCTTTTAATAATATTTGGAGAGTGTGCATTTTATTTCTTCCTTCCCTCCCATTCTCATTTTCCTTCTACCAAGTCTTCATTTTTGTATAAATTTGGGATCTCTCAGCCAGAATGCCTCAAACATGACGGGTCTATTCCGGTTCTGCTAATTCATAGCTATCTCTAGTTTAATGGGCTAGTGATCTTACCCTAGACACAGAAGGATTGTATGTTTGTAGAAAATATCCTTTCCTAGGAGGTGTTCTATTGCAAGAAATTTGTCTAACCTAGAAGCTATTCGATTTCTCCCTCCTTGCCGATTGTTCCAGGTGTATTTTGCATTTATAGTTGAGATATCTACCATTTTCATTTCCACTTGTAGGTTCGTGAATTTCTCCATTTCTGGTTCTTCTCTTTGCAATCCACCTTTCCTTTCATCTTTTTCTATTGTCATGTTGAAGTCCCCTACTATCAACCACATTTTTCCTTTATGCAGTAAACCAATTGTTGGAGCTGGAGGTAGGGAAATTCCTTTTCCTGTTGGAATATGTAGTCCATAAACTGTCGAGACTAGAAACCAGTCATTGTTTCGTATTAATTGGAGCTTCCCCGTGAGAATCCTTTTCATTACTATCCAATAGTCAGTTGTGATTTTTGTTGGGTTCCATAAAATCGTAATACCTCCTGCACATCCATTCGCATATATGGTCATGCATTCATATTTTGGTTTGGTTTTGTTTAGGATCTCCTCCATTTTCCTCCCTGGTATTTTTGTTTCCTGTAACAAAATTATTTGGGGTTTTTCTCTTTTTAGCCTTTCTGCCAATTGTCTTTGTTTTCCTTGGCTGTTCAGGCCCCTTATATTCCATGATGTGACTATCATGAGGTGGTTGGGTTGGTTTGGTGGAATACCACCAACAGAGGAACAACTCTTCTGGTATTCACTAGCATTTCACCCATGAGTTGTATCGATTCCTGTATATTCCTTCCACATCTTTTATCCCTCCTTTTGTTTTGCTTTGGAGGTCCTGAGTATTGTCCTATTGGAGGCCTAGTTGTTCTACCATTCCCAGCTTTCCCTTGCCCTATTTTCCTTAGTATTGTTGGAAGCTCTCTCTATATAGTTTTTTCTACTCTTCTGGGATGAACCTTTCATCCAGGTGTTTGCCTTCTTCTAGGAGTTTTTGTAATACTTCATCTTTTAAAATTAATTCTTCTCCCCTACTTGTATAAATTTTCATTACCATATTTCCCATTTTCTCCCCTATTTCCTTGTCCTCCTTACATGATGGTTCTCCTTGAGATTTCCACTTGATGTGTGATATACCTTGACTTGCGTTATTTTCTTTTTCTTTTTCTCTCTAGTAGTCCATTGTTTGAGTCTCATTTTCTTCCTCTTCTTCTTGAAGGATTTCAAATTTATTTCTATAACGTGTATTGATTTGTTGTTCTTTCACTATCTCTTTGGGGTTTTCCTTTGCGTGTATTATTTTATTTTTTACGTCCTGAAATCATTTCTTGTCTTCTTGATTTTTCCTTTGTGGTTTGTTTCTTATTTCCTCTTATTCTATGTTGAGTGGGCATTCTTTGAACATGTGGCCATACTCATGGCATCTTCTGCATCTGAAAGGAATGTGCTCATAATCCAAGGTTCGTTGCCATACTTCCTCATGATATTCTAACTTGACTATGTCTCGAATCGGGTCAGCTATGTTCATGTAGAGACATATTCTTGCGTATGAGGTGTATCTTCCATTTTTTGTAGTTTCTACTATTTTAACAAAGCTTCCTATAGTGTTTCATGTTCCTTCTAAGACTTCTGGATCCCAAAATTCCATTGGAAGTCTAAATAGTCTTACCCATACTAGTGCTGCTAAGAATTTTTCCTTATCTGGGTTATAGCATTCTTCCCAATATCTCATAAACAATCCCACATTATAATGGAAATATGGACCATTTTAAAACGCTTTTTATTTATCTTGCAGGTTCAAGAAAATTACCTTGAATAATCCTTGTGCTTCCAGCTTCAGTTCAATGTGGCCTGGGGGTAGCCACTTTTGCTAGATCCATCTGGTGAGCTCCCTTTCTACCGGCCATACTTTGATGAATTTGTATATTAGTGCATGATGTTTTATGTAGCTTTTGTAGCACTCCAGTTTATTCATTGGGATGATAAATCTTAGTTTCTCTACAGCACATGGTAAACACCTTCCTCTCTGCCGGCCTGCCATCGTGCTCCCAAGATAGGTCCCAGTTTTCTTGTTTCATACACCTAGTTGTTGTTGTTTTGTCCTTCCCCTGTAGCTACATCTCGATAGGAGGCGATCTCTCCCCTCTTCCCTTCCTCTATCATTACTATTAGATCTCGGTACCATTGTCTTTCGTCGACTGTATCTTTTTTTTCTTTTTTTTCTTTTCTTTTTTTTTTTTCTGCACTACCTAGCTCATGGCCGTGTGACCATCAAGGTTTCAGAGCTCCTTCTATGTAGGGTTCTTTCCATACTTTTCAATATTAGGAGCAAAAAACTAAATTAATTAAGTCAAAGATAAAAGTGAAATTAAAAATAAAATAAATTCATGGAAAGACTTCAATTTTTATGTAATAGGTAAAAGTTAAGTCATGCGTTGAATTTGAGAGTCTAAGTTGGATTCAAGTTAAGTTTTCGGTACTCTATATATTGTATAAAATGGTGCATTTTCAGTTGTATCTGACACCTGAGGTCCATCAAATTAGAAGTATGGAGTTAAAAGGAGCATTAGAGTCATACATCAAGTTAAATGTAATTGGGTGCATTTTCAATAGAGAACAACACCCAAAGTAATGAAAATTTTAAGAATCTTGCATCAAATTAAATTTTATTAGTTGGAGAGTACGATAGTAGCAAAGAAATAGCGGCGTGGGAAGGTTAGGAAGAAGACAAGTGAAAGTTTTCAGTAAATAAGCTAAGTAGGTGTTGCAGTGAGAGGAGAAAGGACTGCTCTGAAAGATGGTTTAATTGAAGTGAACCATTGGACAAGTTATGTGGAAGTAACTTGGTAATGTGTTAGTTCGATTACAACTTACAGTGAACAATGTGAAATTTGTGTGATCCAGGTGGATATTGGCGGCTACGTACCAATTCCACTTGGACACCCACCATTGTTTCTCTCAACTTTTTCAGTTTCCTTAATTGTAGCACAACTTACTGTTTTTAGAATTTTTTCGGGTCCTAAACTTCCGGAGTCGTTTTGAGGCCATAAACGACGTTTTTTAGGAAAACTGGGAGCAACATGGGTTGATGGACCTATTTTTCTCTTCCAAAAGTTGTAGTTCTCGAATATATCTTTCTAATGAGATATTGTGCATGTCAAATGGAGATCATATGCCAAAGTTATGACCCCGGAAAGTCAATCTACAAATTTACCCAAACGGGGCCCACAGTTTGGTGTTTCAACTTCTAGGGTTAGGTTTTTGGAATCTAAGGGTTTTCCATTGTTTCTCGACAATAAATATGCCTTTGAGACTCATTGTAACACAGTTCAGAGGCATGTAGCTGCCACATCATTTCTCAGAGATAAGCTATCATCACCCTAGCTGGTTTATTTCCATTTCTGTTTGTAAGCATATTTCAGTATTTTACAGTAATGAAATGAATTATTATTTCCACTGCATATATGTCTTTATGGTTATCTCTGTATTTTATTGCGCTCTTATTTAAATCTGGATTAGTGGTATCAAAGTGGTCTACTTTTCTTCTCTATTTTTATTTGCATGCCCCCAACGAGGTTGGGATATAAGGAGTTAGGGCTTGAACTGGTCAAACCTTTTCAAGAATAGTCTCGCAAATCCTAACGACCTCCCATGGTGGATGAAAAGAAAGACGAGGGGGTAGAAGATCCTATCAAAATCTTTCTCAAAGAAGCCCTCGAGCAACAAAGGAACACAATGATGGAAACTTTGCCTAGATCCTTGAGGGGCTACCCATAGGTGATACATTAGCTTCCAGCAGCTCCTCTAGAAACGCCACACCCTCTAGGGTATAAGTTAGTTTGGAAATCGCCATCCTCGAGGGTCAAATAGACACAGATGTTGTAGATAAATGGTTAGATCTGTTAGAGGGTTATTTTTCTGTTCATGATTTTTCCAGTTGGGGAAAGATTATTTTTTCTCTTCTCAAAGTATCCCCCCACATCAAGGACTAGTGGGAAACATACTGCGAGCTAAACGATGAAAGTACAGGCTCACTATTTTCAGCCGCATCCACTTGGGATTCATTCCGGGATGCCATGAAGGAGCAGTACTACCTTGTCGGAAGCCATGAGGATCAATACATAAAGTGGACCACGCTACGGCAAGGAAGGGATGAAGACGTGCCTGATTTTACGAATATTTTCCATACCCTTCTCACAAAGTTGGGAATCAAATATTCGGAGCAGCATTTTTTACTCCAATACCACGACTGCCTGCACAAGTACATCGAGGAAGAAATAGAATTCCTTAACATCCCCTCGCTTGACACAGCATACCGGTATGTTTTCAAGGTCGTGCAATAGTTTAAACATAAGAAGCGAGACTTTGGATCTTCGAATTTGAAGCAAGGGAAAGGTGCGCCAAAACTGCAGAACAAACGACAAAGCTAAGGCAGGATGGCCCAAGACAACCCACCAAATATGAAAGCAAAGAATAGCACCATGAAGCCGAAAAAGTGGTGTGAGTTCCATAAGAGCTCCACTCACAACAAAAGTGAGTGTCGGGCCAAGCAGTCACTAGTGGCCCAGCTAAAGGTTTCAGAATTAGATGCATGTTCCGACTCTCAGTTAGAACCCGACAAGGGGAATGATAAAGGGAAGGATATTATCGATGCAGAGTCCAATGCCACTCTTGCCACCATGAAGAGACAGAAGGAGGAACCCAAAGATCCAGAGCAGGAGGATCATCTCTTCCACTCCCAAATCTAGGTAAAGGGCTCCCTACTATAGTTCATTGTCGACAGCGGGAGCCAAAAGAACCTCATTTCGACCGAGGTCGTGAAGCAGTTGGGCTTACTAACCACAACATATCCATAACCGTACACCATCAGCTGGCTTCACCAGGGATGGGATCTTCGCATGACCCAACAATTTTTCCTTTTATACAACATCAAGCCCTTCACGGATGAGGTATTGTGTGACATTGCTCCCTTTGAATTTTTTGATGTATTATTAAGACAACCATACTTGTGGAAGTGGCATGCTATGTATGAATCAAGGCCTCATGTTGTTATTGTTACATTGGGAAATAAGTTGTACAGGATACTAGAGGTAGCACAGTCTACCACCATCTCTTCGATTACTCCACAACAATGTGGTAACCTCATTTCGAAAACTGGGAAATTTGTTTTCCTGATGACACATCCTCAAGGAAAGAAGAAGATGGTGGTGACAACCTCAAGACAAGGCCCCTTCACAAGACAAATACAAATGGACAAGGTTTTGAAGTATGAGGACATCTTCAGCTCCCTAGCAGGGGTTCCTCTACACTGTCAGGTCAAGAACTCCATCGATCTGACCCCAGGTATGCTGCTGCTCAATGGACTAGTCTATCAGTGCTCCATTCTAGACAACGATGAAATGAAGGGGCAGATTCAAGAGCTTCTGTAGAAAGGTCATATCCGTCCAAGTTCATCGTCCTGTTGGTACTTGATAATAGCCTGACTTTAGATCGATTTTCCTGGAATATTTGTCCCCCTTTATTTGGTCCAGGAGGTCATCAATCCTGATCTTCAGCCAGAGTTGGGAAGAGCACCTCCACCACATCTGACAAGTTCTCCAAATACTGCAGCAACACAAGCTCTCTGCTAATTTGGAGAAATTCACTTTTGGCATGACCTGGGTTCAGTCTCTGGGATACGTTCTTGATGAACAGGGGGTGTATGTGGATCCAGCCAAGATCCAAGTCATTCAGGATTGGCCATCTCCAACCACTCTGATAAAGCTCCGTAGCTTTCTAGGCCTTGCCAAGTTCTACTGCAGGTTTGTGTTGGGGTTTTCTCATATCACTTGGCCCTTGAGTCAAGTCACCAAGGGAGGAGTGAAAGCAAAATTATTTTGGTTTGAATATCAATAGAAGGCATTCATATATTTGAAAGGTTGCCTCTACACATCACCAGTGCTCGCGTTACCATATTTGCAACAACCATTTGAGGTTGAGACATATGCCTCTGACTATGCTATTGGGACAGTCCTTACTCAACATGGGCATCCAGTGGCATATTAGAGTGAGACAATTTTAGACACGATCCAGAAGTATCCCACTTATGACAAAGAGATGTAGTCCATTATGCAGGCATGCCGACAATGGAAGCATTACATTTTGGGGAAGGAAATGGTCATCCGCACAGACCACTGACCCACGTAGTTCATATAGATCCAAGGGAAATTATAGAATGATCATCATTAGAAGTGGTCTACATACTTGCAACAGTTCCATTTGAATACCAAGTATAAGAAGGGCAGCACCAATAATGTTGCATATTGCCTGAGTCAACTACCGATCATGGCGTTAACCATTGTCCTCAACTCTTGTATGCACGAGACTTCTAATTGGCCACTTCTCTACAAAAACAACCCAAAATTCTACCACACATACCAGACACTGTTGGAGGGTCGGCATGTTCCATATTTTCACCTGCGTGGATGCCCTCTTATGCCACCTAGGTCACCTTTGCACTCCTTCAAGAGAGCGTGCCAAGGTGATTTGGGAAGCACACTAAAATTGGGTTGTTGGGCATTTTGGGGTTGAGAAAATGGTGGAAATACTACAAAAGTACTTCTATTGGATGAATCTTCAACAAGATGTTGGGAAGTACATCATATCGTGCACTGTCTATGCCATTGCCAAACCAACCATCAACAAGCGAGGCCTCTATACCCTGTTGCCTACCCTTAGTTGACCTTGGGAATCCATCTCCATGGATTACATGTTGGGCGTCCCTTCCACTAAGCATGGAAATTACTTTGTTCTATGGTCATCAATAGATTCTCGAAGATGGCCATTATGGCAGCCTGCAAGAAGAATATCACAACAAAATCCCCTGCTAAACTCTTCTTTGAATGAGTGTCGGTGCACTTTGGGATCCCATAGTCTATCATCTTAGATCAGGATAGTTGGTTCCTTAATACATTTTTGTCCAGTCTATAGTCGATGTTGGACACCAAACACACTATGTCCACAACCTTCCGTCCTCAAACTAATGGCTAGATAGAGGTTGTCAACAGGATGATTGTACACATTTTGCGCATGTACAACTCAAAGCATCCACGTACATGGGACGAGAGCCTCCCCTATATTTAGCATAGTTATAGCTGAGCTCTTCACAACTCGACTGGCCACAACCCTTTTTATGTGTGCTTGGGATTCCAACCATTATGTCCCATTGATGTGGCCATTCCATTTCTAGCTACTCACACATATCCAACTCATGTCGAGTCTCAAACAAATAAGGAAACCAACTTCATTGAGTACATGCAACATATTTGCCAGCAGGTCCATAACATTCTAGAGAAATAAAATGCCAAGTAGAAGCAGCGACATGATCAACATTGCGTGCCACACAAGTTTGAGGTGGGCGAGAAAGTTTGGTTGCATTTTCAATAAGAACGCCTTACCGGAGCCTATCGAAAACTGGTACCACTCCAATATGGTACTTACACAATTACGAAGGCTATGAGAGATAATGCATTTGAGCTTAGCATTCCCTCATCCCTTGGCCTGCACCCAGTGTTCAATGTGGACCGCCTTCGGCCATACTTTCCACCATTACTAAACACATCTTACATTGCAGAACATCTCACACCCACAGAATTAAATCCAGATTGCATGGAACAAGCTGGAGACTATTTCTTCCTAAGGGGGGAGGAATGATCCAAGTGGATATTGGTAGTCACCTACCAAGTCCACTAGGATCCCCACCATTGTCTCTCTCAACTTTTTCTATTTCCTTAATTGTATCATAATTGACTATTTTTAGAAATTTTTCGGGTCCTGAATTTCTTGAGTCGTTTTAAGGCCCTAAACTATGTTTTTTGGGAAAACTGGGAGCAAAATGGGTCCATGGACCAATGTTTCTCTTCCAAATGTTGTAGTTCTCGGATAGATATTTCTAACAAGATATTGTGTGCGTCAAATGAAGATCATATGCCAAAGTTATGACCCCGGGAAGTTGATGTACCAATTTACCCAAACGGGGCCCACAGTTTGGCCTTTCATCTTCTAGGGTTAGGTTTTTGGATGTTTAGGGTTTTGCATTATTTCTTAACAATAAATAGGCCTTTGAGCCTCATTGTAACATAGTTCAGAAGCATGTAGCCACCACATCTCTTCTCTGAGATAAGCTATCATCGCCCTAGCTGGTTTATTTCCATTTATGTTTGTAAGCATATTTCAGTATTTTACAGTAATGAAATGAAGTATTATTTTTGTTGCATATCTGTGTTTATGGTTATCTCTGCATTTTATTACATTCTTGTTTAAATCGAGATCATTATGGGAGGAGATGAAGATGCCTATGGATAGTCATTCGCAGAATTTAGAGAAAAGCCACAACAATGACATAGAAGTTGGCATACATGATAAAGAGTTCAAGAAAGATATTGCTCAATCCAAGACATGACTTGATGTTTTGACAAAGTTGCTACAAAATTAGAAACATATATGGATAATGAAGAAGACAGTTAGATGACCAATCAAGTAGTTGATTGCAAGGAGATAGAAACAAAAGTTGAAAGTTTTAGTAATGCAAGTGGAAACACTCTAGACAGATATGAATGGATGCATTTGTGAACCATAACAAGGGTTGATGCTTTCTGAGGATGATCACGATCCTGAAATGAAATCCATTGATGTTAACATGGGTATGATTCCCATAGATGGTGCCATAAACTGTTTAGAATATTCACATAGGATGAATGCATCGTTGTTGGAAGATAAAAGCTATGCTGGTTTTAAATATAACAATTGGAGTGTGGATGTAGGATGTGCTACAAATGATGGTTATGCTTCATGCAAGGGTAAATACTAGTCTGTTGAAATGATTTCTGAAATAGACCATAAAATGTTAATGAAATGTGAAGAATAATTACAATTGCTAGAGACGATGATGATTGAACCTAAATTTGAACAAGTTGCAAATGAAGAAGAGAAATATTCAAATATGATTAATAGGGGAAATGTGGAACATAAGATAAAATGTAATTTGAAATTTAATGCTAAATAAGATGAATTGATTTTCCAAACTAATAACAATAAAATTTCAACTCGAAACTAAATTGGATGATGAGATTGAAGGATTAAGAAAATGGATGGAGAAAGCAAATAAAACAAGATACAAGAAGAATGAGGAGGACAACAACGGGATACATTTGATTGCATAATTATAGATCAACAAAGAAGGAGGAGAACTATTGTTGGTGGCTAGATTTGCATACTTTTACTCACTATTTCACCCTGTTGTTTTTACCCATTTCACGCCATCAATGGTTAATCAATATCTTAAAATGCACAAGTATACCTCTTGCCATGTATTTATGGATTATTAGTCAACGAATAATAGTCACAGGGGATTATTACCTCAGCGGCTTGCTAATTCAGTTATTTCTGTAGATTTGAAGGGAGCATGACTAGGACCGTGATTCAATGAATGATATTGTCAAAGTTGGGAGTGCTATCCTTGAACATTTGCTACGACAGTGAACCAATATCTCGATTAACAAGTTGTCATCTTTCACATTCTATTTTGTCTAAAACCGCCATGTAATTAAAGGTAGACATCGTCGTAATTCTAGGAACTATATTATTGACAAAATGTATAAAGTAGAATTGTGGGTTGTGAAATCTATCACTGTTAAGAGTTGTTAAGATTATAGGAGAAATACTATAACGCTCAGTCTGTAGAAACATACTTGTAATATTTCTTTAATTAATGATTGTTTTATCTTCTGAGCATATTATGATTTATTGATCTTACCAAAACCCTATTCAGGGAGTTGGTCCCACACTCCTGACCAGGTGTTGCTAGATTAGATGTGTGTTTAGGCTTATTTCGTGACTTTTTTGTTGTTGTGATTTTTTATTAGTGTGTGTTGTGAGTCCTAATTTTTGTTACTCTTTTTGTCATTACAGTTATTACTTGTTGTTATTCTTATTTGTTGTTATAATTATTGCTTGTTGTCACACATTGATGAATCTATAATTAATGGTCAATGATGGTTATAGAAATTGCAGCTTGCATATACAATGCACGATGGCCTTGAAATAACTGGTAGAACCCTAGGTTGACAATTAAATTTGGATTAGATGAATTACATGATTCATACTAGAACACCAACATTTTGGCACCGTTGTTGCTAAGGCTATCAAAGGCACGAAAGTACGACTATTATTGACCATGGGAATAATCTCTCGTCCTCGGGAAGGAAGCTTATACATTGCTTTAGCTCCTAAGTATTAGGTTGTTTGGTTGTTAGGTTTCTTGTTTTTAATTTTTTTTAGGATTATTCTTTCGTGTTGGGAAAGGAATTTTTTATCACCTTGCTCCAGGTCTTGAGCTTTATATTTCTTTCCTCTGATTTCATAAGTATTTCTCTCTCATCATGGGAAAGGGAGTTTTATTTTTCACCTTGTTTCAGGTCCTGTTCTCGATTTTTTTGATTTGTTTATTTTCTTTCTCTTGTTTTATTTAGAGGCCACTCTCTCATCCTAGGGAGGGAAGTCCTTATCCTGATTTAGGTCTTGAGATTTTAAGTTCCTTGAATGTTTTCCTTTTATTTCCTAATTGTATGAATATAGACACAGTTAAAAGGGGCAGAGGGGGACACCCAAAAATAAAAGGGTTTGAGGACCCTATTGACCCGAAGGAAATGAAAGGAATTTACCTAGTTCCATGTTCCTGCGTTATTCCATATATTGGAGAAATGGGTTGATCAATTAACTAGAGGATCCATGAACACATTGTAGACATAAGGCAAAATTGTTCCCGCTCATTGGCTCTAGTTGAGCATGTCGAGAACTCCAAGCAAAACGTCTATATTGAGGATTCTAGGGTCATTGCTAGAGTTGATCATTTCCACCATAGGAATCTTAGGGGGGGTATCAAGATTGAGATGCATTCTATAAATCGCAATAGAGATGATGGTTGGAAATTGACTAAGAGTTGGATTTCAGCCCTCTCCTTATGATGCTCTTGTCTCTTTCCACTTTTATATTTTTTCCCTCCTACCTTTTCCTTTACATATTTTTATCATATTATATTTAACATAATTATAATAAATTCTCAAGATCCTAAGTACTTATATTAAAGTAAATTCCCTCCTCTTCATTTTCTTTATATTTGTATAACATATATTATCCCTTTATCTTTATTTTGATTCATTTTTTGACCCTATTTTTAACTTAATTAAAATAAATTATTGAGCTCCTAATTACTTCATTGATATATAATATTTTGAAACCTACTCTTAACCTCTCTTTACCTTA